>JAPYYX010001136.1:0-30324 GCA_030522605.1 Cremastinae sp. B BG-2022a | reverse complement strand
TGGCGGTCTGGTCCAAATTTTGATGACAATTCATTTATTAATTGAGAAATCCGTAATTTACGAAATCTGAGTGGTCACGTGGTTTCCATTGCCCTTAAATCTGCTGTAAAAAAGTTGAGTAAATTGTTCTTTATTTTTGCAGAAGATGTTGAAAAGGGTCATAACTAAATAGCGTGCGAAAATAGTATTCGAGGTTCGAATTCTTTGGAAGAAAATGGTAGAATTTTTCGAATCCATCTTTGACTCGGAGCCTTATCGACACGGAGGATCTTTGCGCAGCATTCAGGAAAATAATTGCAGCCAAAAGTTACCCGGGAAATCTCGAGTAACGTCCGGAGCATCTGGGAGGATTTCGCGAGCCTGAGAGAACTGTGCCATTCGAGAAGCCTAGGATTACATTCTCCGGAGTGAATTGTCCATTGAGCTTCGTTTTCCCTCACGATGGTACTCCTCGTAACACGAGACCCCGCACGGAGAGCTCGGAAAAAGGAGGAAAAACAGTCAGAAGGATTTAGAAAACTTCGAAAAGAGTTGCGTCTTCAAAGAAAATAATGAACGACCGATCGAAAGAGCTGCGATCCTTTCACATCGTGAGTCTTCGAGATTCCACGTAAGATCGTCAAATTGCGAAAATTAAAAAAAAAAGAAAATCAATGAAAATAAAATACTCGAATCGTTGATCGAAAAAGAAAAACTTTTCTCTAAAATATTTTGAAATTTTCTACAATCTGTAGATTTTTTTTATTAGGTTTCGAAACATCCGGACAGAATTGTGTTTACATGGGAAAACGTGTAGTCACCTTGTCCGCGCAGACATCACCAATCGGATCGACGGATTTTCGCGGCCACGAGTTACGACGTGCAGATTTCGATAATTCCTGCTCGTAACATCACTAATCCGTGAGAGTAAATTATTTGACAAATTTACGTAATTTTCTGTTTTTACCTGAATGAGAATTCACTAATATATATTTTTCACAAATTTTCGTAACGCGACGTTCCGTATTGAAATTAAAAAATATCATGCAAGTGGAAAATGCGCGCTACCGAGTTGAAATAAAAAATGAGCACTCGCAAATATTTCCATAAACGCCAAAATGTCATATCGGGATTAAAATGTATAATGCCCGTGAAAATATAAAATCCGAATTAAAAAATTTATATCGCGCGAGTATAAAGAATACACACCAGTACCGGTAAAAACCAATTATTTTTCATAAAGTTCCTTCTGCACTCCTTTGTATGGAAAAACACTTCGTAGAGGTCACAGGAGAATAAAAGAAATTTTTTTTTTTCATCTTACAGCGGGAGTACGGGTATAAATGCCAGTGAACAAAGCGGGCCTTATTGAGACGCGTGCAAGGGGAGTGAACGGATTGAAAAATGTAAACACTTCCAAGAAAAAAAAGGACGTTCTCGTCCAAACGACCTACGTATTAAACGAGAGTCACATAATTCTTTCCAAACGTTCTCACAAGCGTACGCGGTGCGTTTATTTTTTCAGTCAAATTATCGACTTATAAGTGGAGACATTGATTTATTGTTCATTCATTTATTTATTTATTCCATCATGATTTTATTATTACTGAAAGCTTTATCGTCGAAATGCCACAAATTGATCTTGCGTTATTTTTATGTTGATAAGAATTTGGAAAATTTTTTAAAAATTACTGACAAATAGTCCGCAGCGTGAATCAATTTTTTTCAGTCAAATTATCGACTTATGAGTGTACACATGGAGACACATAAAATACATTGATTTATTATTATTTATTCATTTATTTATTCGATCATGATTTTATTATTGTTGATAAGAATTTCGAAAATTTTTTAAAAATGACTGAAAAATAGTCCGCAGCGTGAATTTATTTTTTTCGGTCAAATTATCGACTTATGAGTGTACACATAGAGACACATAAAAGACATTGATTTATTATTATTTATTCGATCATGATTTTATTATTGTTGATAAGAATTTGGAAATTTTTTAAAAAATGACTGAAAAACAGTCCGCAGCGTGAATCTTGAACAAGATTCACGCTGCGGCGAGAGTCGAATGACACTTTTACGAAAGGTCATAAAAACGCGTGACACACGCTCTCTCCGGAACGCAGCGTCTTGACGTAAAACAAACGTATTTTTACCGTTTATGCATTAACAGGATTCCCCGTACGAAGCTCGAGTCTCCAGGATACGAAATTATTATCGCGAGATTTGCAGGAGCTTGTACAAACGTACTTTGCGCGAAGATATATATGACCGGCCAGCTTTTCCTTCGCGAAACATATGCGGCTTAAGTTACTTTTGTCTAGATACAGTCCGGTTGAAAAATCAAATTTTTACGAAAAGTCTCAAAAACATGCTCTCGCTCAAGTTCCATGTCGTGTAAAAGTAGTTATGGTGAATTAATAACAAAAAAGGACGTAAACTTTGCAGCGACATTCCAGCTCTCACATTTACAGATGCTAAATTTTATTTCAATGGAAATTCGAATTTTTTGAAAACCGAGTTAGATAGTCAAAAATATTTTTTAATTTTAAAGTTATCATAAAAATGATAACTTTTAACCAGCCTTGACGACATGGGAACCTGCATATCAAATCCAACAACAAAAATCCAGGATGGTAAATCTCTTTTAATTTTTTCTTTTAAATTTTAATTTTTAATTATTAAAAATAAATTAAATTTTATTTCAATTTAAAAATTAAATTAAAAAAAAATCTCTGTTAAAAATTAAAATATGCCGATATCTCGAATGTGTACGTACAAATATCTTTATGCGATTTTAGCAAAAAACGCAATTTGTCGACAAGTACTTAAATTTAAGTAAATTTAAATAAATAAAAAAAAAAATAACGGGTGCGAAATCTGTGCGATATTTCGAAAGGCAGTAGTCTACAATTTTGTGTCCATGTACGAAGTGCATTCGCGCAGGGATTATTTGATGAAATCTCTCTTTAGCTCCAAGCAGTGGCAAATTCTGTAACGGCGAACACACGCGTGACAGGTCAGCAAAGCTGGTAATTAACGTGAAATTGTACACGCTTGATACGCGGATTATCCGTGCATACAACTGTATATGTATACCTAGATATATATCGATGAAAAATACGACAGTTTAATAATTAAATAATTTCAAGCTCACCTCGAAGAAACTGGACGCATCGAAACAAAGAATGCCAGTCATCTTCTTCATTTTTTATAATATACTCATAAATGAGAACTTATTTGTACAATTTTTTGGTTATGACGAAACGAGAATTACATAAATATATTCGTTACGGTATGAAAATAAAAAACTTTCCGCGCCTAAAATAATATATTTTATATTTGTTTCGATTAAAACGTTGATGCTTGGTCCTTGTAAAATTAAACAAAGATCTTAAGATCTTACGAATAGAACATCGAGTCAAATAAAAACAGTATGCGTGTATTATTTTAGTTTTGAAAAAACACAAGACAATTGCCAGGACCGCACGTGGATGCTCATTAGCCCATTGGGAGTTGGGAGATAAAAGTTTCAGTTGTTCACGCGAGTGGCGCGCCGCCGCGCTTTGTTGCCTAGCAACGAGAAACTCCTCATCGGGTAAGCAGCATTCAACACCGATGGGTCGCGAATCATATCGTCGCGTTCGTTATTTTCGCAATCCTTAATTTCTATCGAACAATATATAGATATTCTCTGCAGCTACGTAAGTGCTTGAAGCTTGAAGCATTTTATATCAGGTTTCTTCATTGTTGTACAAATATTCATGATAAAAGCGCGTCGCACAGTGTCGTCACTGTGTAAGAGCGCTCAACCAATCGTCGTGCAGCGCCACAGCGATAGAACAACCGATTGGTCGAACACCCGGCGAACTACGTCCAGAAGGCAGTGGATCCGCGCACGTGAAAGCTTTTTGTTCGTATTCAATCCTGTGTAGACGTGCATCGTACATCGAATCGTCTTGTTACATTTTTTTCAATTCCATGCGAGTTACATTCAAATATTCGAAAAATGTCAGACTTTCGCGGTGGGTGGTTAGATCGTAAGACATCTTTTACCTCCCCGTCAACAAAATTTAAAAACGTTACATGCATTCGTTGCGGGCATCAATTTTACATCCGAGGTAAGTTCAAACCGATCGTCCTTTGTCTCGTAAATTATTATTACGCTTCCAAGTATGAAATTCTGACAAAATGCTATCGAAAATACCATTCGTCTTTTGTTATTTGTGGTTATCTCCTTATCGAAGAGATCAAGGACTCTCGATGTATCTGGAATTCAATTCGTCATTATTTTTATTTAATTAAAAATATTCTGTAACGTTTTCGATACAACATTTTGTAGAAACGTTCTTGAAAAAACTCTCGCTTTGTTACGTCCGGTTAATTTTTAATCTCGAAAGCGACAGGGACTCCTCATTCTTAACGAAAACACGAAAACGTGACCTTGTAAACAAAGGAAACGCTTCTGTGTATCTCAAATCATTCTTTGTTGCTGCCCATCTTGTTTATTATTTTTTCGAATCTTTTAAACTCGCTGTTAGAAAAATATATATTCTAATTTTTATATATATATTCTGATATTTTCAAATTATTGATTGAAAAAAAAATTGTGAGGGATTGTGATATTTTCAAAATGTGTTTACAGATTTGAACCGTTTGGGAGACAGTAATGTTCCACTGCTTATGAAATGCGGACATGCAACATGTTTTCGCTGTAAGGTCAATCACGGTCAGTCGTCTTGCCCAGTTTGCAAGCCATCAGAAGCAGAGCAAAATGAAGAAAATACTGGAAAGTCTCAACCACATGTTTATATCATTGGATTGATGGGAGTGCACCAGGCTCATCCAGATTACAGCGATGAAGCACAAATATCGTTCTCTCGGCGAAGCTCGTCGCCAGTGAAAAAATATTTCAAGGAAAAGAACTGCTGCTTTGAATGTTCCATGGTCGCCGAACTGAAATGTCTGGAATGCAAAGTCTATTACTGCCGTTTGTGTCACAACAAAGTACGTCAATATATTTTCTGTTACAAATACTTCCCTTTGCTCTCATGGAAACAAAAATTGAGAGATAAATTTTTATTTGTCTTTTTTCAGAGCCATGGAAAATTTAAATCATTGGCTAAACATGCCATAAGCACTTTGCCTCAAGCTGAAACAGAGTCCATTTTTAAATTACCATTTTGCGCATTACATGGGGAAGTGATGGACCATTATTGTAATAGCTGCCATTTCTTTAGCTGCCATTACTGTATATATCCTGCTCATTCATCGCACGATATAGTCAAACAATGTGAAAAGGTATGTTACAATTTTTAAGTGTTTTAATTTTACACATCTGTGGTAAAAAAAGAAAATATCCTGTGAATATAAAAATTCTGATCAAGTATTTTTCCAAACAGATTTCAGGAAAATAATCTATCAATTATTAGGCAACTCTCTTACAAAGATTCTGAATATAAACATATTTCTTTCAAAAATTACTCTGAAAAATATTCAGTACAAAAATGGTCGATAACAATATTCTTATTAAGAATGGAATTTGCGTAGAAAATAATCGTCGTGAGAAATGAAACAGTAATTTTTTTTCTATAATCATTTATCTAGACACACGATTTAATTATATTTTTCTGTCATATATAGAATAACGAATTCGTCGAAGCTTTCAAAAAAGCTCAGGACAAGCTTGGCGAGACCCTGTGCCGGATACGACAAACGCAAAAGGTGAGTTTTGAAGATTTTTCTCGTCTTAGAAAATAACAAATTCGAGTTTATTGCTGAAGGTATTTGAATAAATAGATTTACTCATCAGTTGAACATACATGATGTTACAATGTGTATGCCTAAAAATTATAAGGTACGCAAACGAGGGTTGATCCCGGTCGGAATTACCCTCACATTAAAGGATTACACAATTCATTTTTTAAAGGAATAAGATTGCACAAGGTGCGCATACGCGCAGTAGCTTAATCTAAAAATCGTTTCGATTAACTTCCGATAAGTCTTGCAAAAATTATTAACCCACACCGCGAGCTATTTCTTTCCCTTTCTTTGCTCTCCTTTACTCTCATTTTCAAACGTAAAAAAAAACGAATAGTGACCTTGAACACAGGGAGAATAGCGTATTTTCAAAGATCTTGATCCTAGAACACTGTGTCATAAATAAATACACGATTACGAACATGACTAGAGAAAGAAAGAACAAAAGAAATGCTTATATTGCACAATCCGACGATAATTCTATTTTAACGATTTAGCATTATGATTTTTCGTATCCCCGTTTAAACGCGGTAATAAAATAGGTCCAAACCGATGTAGCGTTTAATATAAAAAAAGTAGCACTATTTGATGGCAACACAACCCGTACGATTTCAATCTCGTTGAAAATTGTAATCGTTGGAATTCAACGGTTTCCTTTTTATTCAGATTTTTTTTCCTTTTGTTGGATAACATTTTTTTTTTAAAAGAAATAAATAACTAATAAATAATGGTCGCATCTTTTATGATAATGATGAAAAAGTTATTTTTCGAAAAAAAAAATTATTTCTGCGAAATTTATAATTTATCATGCTATCATTCGTTGTATTCCAACATTACTGTTTTCGAACGACATCGATTTTATGTCAACTATTATCTAGATCGATCAATTTCATCGTTTCACTCTTCGCTTTCGAGGCCTTGTAACTTTTCTTTGATTCTGTCCTTCTCTTGTTGCTTCTTCAATTTTTTTTCTTTCAACTTTGCCTCCATTTCTTTGAACTTGAGCTCCAAGTATCGATCTACTTCCGGGCCACTGAAGTCCTCCGGGAACTTCGGGATTACTGGCAAAATGTATTTGTAGAGACGCTCGTTCAGTACGTAAAGTTGGGTAGTTGATTCGCATTTTACGTTGAACCACCAGTCACAGGTCAGCGCTACTTGGCTGAATATCGTCCCGTTAGGACAGAGGAAGGACGATTTTCCACCGTTCAAGTCGCAGTAATGCCAAACCTAATGAAAACAACATTATCATTAATTTTCAAGCCAAAATACCCGTCACACATTTTTCAATTAATTCCACAATATAGACAAACGCATAACACATAAGAAATTGAAAAATGATAAAATTTTGATTAAATTTGGGGAAAATTTTCTTGTACGTCAAATAATTAAGAACTAATTTTTGCAAATTTTTCGTTCACATCGTTATTCAGTAATTGATTAACAAAATAAGTTTTTATTCTAATAAAACTTTTTCTGTAAAAATGTTTTGTCTAAATTTAATCGAATTCTTATCATTTTCACTTTTAGTATCAAAATCCTTTAAGATTATAAAAGTAATTTGACAAAATTTTGAGAAATACGAAAATATTCGTGAGGAAACGAAGAAACAATACGCTTATTCTGCACACGTGCCGTGGATTATAATTATTCAATTGTTCCAGAACAGTGTAAGTAGATGAATACTTTAAAATTATTTTATTTAATTATTATATTTTAAAATTATTTTATTTTGATTATATTTTAAAATTACTGTTTAATTATTTGATATCTGAGAAGATTCTGGCGAAATTTCATCAAAGATTTATCATTTTTTTAAATTTGTCGTGTATTTAACATGTTTTGACATCAATAACCCTTTGAAGGAATTTATTTTTATCATCTAAACAAGACCGGGCATCCAATATGCCGAATAGTCTCATAAATTTGTGAAAATAATTTCGTACTTATTGCGTATTATAGCCCGAGTTTCAGTGATTAAAATCCACCGCTGAACGTTCCGCAAAGAGGAGCTTAAAGGGTTAATTTTTTTCGTTTGAGAGAATGTGTTAATATTGCGAGTCACGGTAGACGTGCTTTTCGGACAAAACTTTCTTTGCGACGACGGGACGATCGATTGGCCCGCCTGGCCAGTCGCTGAATAAGTTTCGTCTAAAACTAGCCTCAGCCTGGGACTCGCTGTATTGACACATTTTTTCAAACGACAGAATGAACTCTGCGCTACTTTTTCCCAAGCGTTTACGCTTGAATTTTAATCATTGAAAATTTAGCCGAGATATGCGAGATCGCTTTAAATTCTCGTCGCGAGCTCCTACCGTTTTACGGTCACATTCTTTTTTTCTCAACCCCAAAAAATTCGATATTTCACATTAAAACGTCTTGCTGAATTGAAACAAACGTCAACCTCCGCGATTTTATTTACTTTCGAAAAATAAATTAGCAAAATTTACCTGACAACCGGTCGAAGGATCTCCGAAAAATCCTTTGTAACGCTGTTCCTTGCAGTTGAACGAAGTTTCCGGTATGGCCGCGTGCGTTGGGTAATCGATGTTGGGTTTACCTCTGGTAGCCCCATTTTTGAGCAAAGTAGGCGGTACGAGAGCTTCGTTCGTGGGCCCGAGCTTCGGGGATTCGAATCTGTTGGCAGGAGCTTCGGTCGCAGGGAGAATAAACTTTTCCAGATCCTGATCGTCGAATGAGTTTGGATTTCCATTGATATCGTAATTCCCGTAATCTTCGTCGATCGGTTCTTCGAGATCTATCGGTCTCTTTGAACCCTGAATTTTCTTCGCTTCGACGTGTTGTGTCGGCGGTGCGTAATATTCATTATCAATCGGCTGTTGATCGTTCAACGGTCTCTCCGTCGATTTGAATCCCTGAATCTTCTTCGTTCCGACATTTTGAGCCAGAGGCTTATAATACTCGACCGCGGTCTCATATTTCGGGACATTTACGATCTCGTAATTCGGACCGACAGGATTTTTATATCTCGTGTTCGCTTCGTAGGTGAGCTGGGCGTTATCTCGCGGTGTTGATTCTTCCGGAATGATTCGGGGTCTCGGGGTTGCTTGAAAATTCGTTTCCGTTACGACTCTCGGGCGCGTTTGTATCGGACGAAAGCGCTCGGCGCTCGGCACGTTCTCACGAGGGAGATAATTCGGAGCGGATAGCGGATCGCTCGCTCTGCCGTTGTTCAAAATATTAAGAATTTCGATCAGAGTCTGCAAACTACTGTCGATGTTGTTCTTGTTGAGCATCTCGGGCAGACGCGTTGTTAGGTGTAGACTCTTGATGACGTCGTTCAGCCGGGACGAGGGATCGTTTCGGGTCGAATAAACATTCGAAGGCGATTGCAGGAGAACCGGTGCCCGTCTCGGAACGGACTGGGCGAGAATTGCAGTCGGCTTCGGCTGAGTATATCTCAACGGCGGTCCGACGGTTACATAGCCCAAGGGCTTTGAGTGATCGCCGGTATTATGAGAGTACTGGCTCGAGGGAAGAACCACCGGAGGAGGAGGAGGAGGATCGTTGCTCAATATTTTGGCCCCGTAATCGAGAAGAAAAACGTCGGAATCGGCGACTCGCGGCTTCTGGAGCAAACGCTTCCTCTCGTAAAGAGGATCATACGCGGATTGTCCATCGTTCAGGTACCAGCCGCTGGTGCGCTGCGAATTTCCCGAGCTCGTCACTTTCGGATTAACGAGGGGTCGTGGCTGCGGTCTCTCGTGCTCGCCGTATTTACTCAGCGGCCCGTACTGCGCCCTATCTGCGCTTAATTTCGGGTTAAACACGACCGGGGCGAAATAATTTGCGTTCGCGTCAACGTCTTTTGGATCGTATTGCACCGACGGTACGAACTTGACTTCTTGTTTGTTGATCGTACTCTTGGCTCCATTCAGACTCTCGTGTCCGTTCGATTTGTGTCTCGTATCGCCGCCACGTCCGAGCGGTACAAGACGCTGCGGTTTTCTTATCAATGCGCTCGTCTGCGTTTCCCTATCGTAGCCCTGCCGAGTATTCGACGCGCCCGAAACTTGGCTATTTACATAATTGTTCCCGACGAAGTAAGTCATGTACGGTATAAGCCGTCTGTATCTTTCCTTGAACTCCGCAAAGTTCATATTCTCCAGTACCTCGTCCGCTTCGTCCTGATCCTCTAGCCCCGTCTCTGTCCCATTGATACTCGATAATTCCGCGCCGTGGCACTCTGACAGCAAAACTGCAACACCGAACAAGTACATCATCACATAGAGTCTTCTATTGCACACCGAGACTATTCCGTACTTTAGATCTTTTTCGCAAGTTTGCTCATTCAACTATTTCATTCAACATTTAACAAATTTGATAAATTTTTATGCATCGACTGCTAGGAACGTGAAACTCTTTTTTTTGTTCAAATGTTCTTTTTTTATCTTTCTGGATTTAAGGTTATATGTTTGATACTTGATAATTAGCTTGAGTACAAAACAAATACTTCGATAACATTGCGGTTTGGGAAAAAATCTCATCTAGACTTCGAATTTGTGTTTGTAACAGATTAAGTTAAGGGGGTTGATCAAATATCGATGATATTAGACAAAAATTGGAATTTAAAATATGTTATAATTCAGATCAAACTGGACGTATTAGAAGAAAAAAGTACACCTCACCGATCGACATTAAATTTCTTTGAAAAATTTAATGTCAGTCGGTGAGAAATTTAATTAAATTAAAATTTCTTTGAGAAAATTAATGTCGAAATACGGGAATTTAGTGCAGCGTCTTATGGGGCGATTAAAGGTTAAATACATTTGTGGATTAGACAGGTCTGAAATTTTTCGACTTTTTCCACGACTAAACATCAAAGATTTCATTAGAATCTTAAAAAATGTATGTTACCGAACTATTTTTTGATAAAAACGCGATTGAATATCAAAAACATGTGAAAATCTCTCGCAACTGTTGACACCATGAATGAAAACAGCCGACGACGACGAAGTCAATTAATTTTACCTTAAATATTATTCTCCTAATATAATTTTGACAGTAATTTTCGATGAAATATTTTGAAGTGCAGTAACAATTACTTTTCCTGTGATCCAAAACGGAAAAAGTAATTTTTTCAAAAATTTTTTACGCGGAATGTCATTTGACTATAGAGAATACTTGATCAACCACCTTAAAGTTTAGCTCATACTGTTCGTATCCGATTCTAGAAATGATTTACACATATTGATATACGCCGAGAGAAGCCACTCGAGTGAATTTTCATTACAAGTTTTGTTTTTTTTTGCGCTGATGTTATAGTTATGGAATTTTTGTTCCATCATTTCCCGAGGATTATGCACCTCCGCTCGGTATCTTCAACTTTCATTCGTTCGATAAACAAGTCATCGTGCAATGAATAAAAAAAACCATTGGTTGGTCGGCAGTGAGCGTGTTCGTGAGGTGCGCAGCGGAGAAAGCTCGTTCGTGCCTGCCACGCGCAACATCGCTGCGGCACAACTCGTATAAAATTTAAATTTGTACAAATCGGAGTACAGAGAGCATACGTATTTATCAGTATCCAAATATAAGCGAATAAATATTCATTTTCGCTTGAAAGCTGAAATACATTACGAGCTGGGGTACCAAATACGAGTGTCGCCGAATACACTTCAATACGGTCGACAAAATATTGTTCGAAGACGAAATAAATACTGGATCGACGAAGGTTTCCAGTCGCACGCACATCAGGGAGAGTATTTTCCAAAAGAACAAAAAAACTAGAATTTTATATTTTATTTGTCATCGATACAGAATGAATAGAATAATAAACAAAAAACAGATGGAGAGAGAGAGAGAGCGAGAGAGTGAAAATGAGAAATATTCATCTGGTAATAATTCGTAGCAATCGTCTTGTCGGAGCTGAAGCCCCGGTCATTAGGCTTGCGATTTAAATGAATGAGCAAAAACGAGCTCTGGCAAAAGAGAAGAGAGAACGATAGCGTCGAAGCGTGTGCGCAAAACCGGCCAGCCGTGAAGCACAAAAGCCGCACCGACTGAAACTCGCCTCTACACTCACATTCATTACCAAAACCAGCTTCTTTTATGGAAAAAAAGAGCACTCGTTTTTGTGTGTATTGCAAAATGCCTTTTTTTCAGTTAAAAAAAATCTATTTTATCAAAGCAGGACTATAACACCAAAAAGTGGCTCTTTGAAATCGTTTCATAAACACACGGACTCGAGCTAATGCAAAAAAGGAAAGAGAGTTAGCGATAGAAGCTTTTGTAAGCTAATTTCTTTTACATCATTTAAGGGTTTCCTTTATAAATACACAGCAGGTACGCAGAGCTTTTTATCAGTTCCCGTTCTCTTTACCTGGATTATAAATAGTTCACCTAGCCACCTTTTTAACGCCACCATCACGTTATCCCAAGAGCTATTTTCTTTTTCAGGATTAATTAAAAACGGTGCCCATATTTTCATTCATTTACTGATTCCTTGCTCCGAATCATTGAAAAATGACAGACATCAAATTTACCCCTTTTATTAGGATTTATTACAGAGTCTATTTTTTTATTCCTAGATAGACCCGTGAGAGAGAAAAAACAACGAGGCAACCACCGTCGGCATTTGCCAAATACGAGTGAACCTGTTAAAATTCTGGGCATAGTTTCGGTTCCCTGCATACCTTTGCTCTGTCTTCGCGAGCGCGCGTCTCCCGTCTACGCGTTTACGACTTGTTGGCATCGATCGATATGTTTGACAATACGCGCGACGCGTTCGCGGTTTTACAATTTTCCACGAGCCCCCAAGTTCGAGCTAATCAACGTGAGCGAAGAATCAATACAGAATAAGGAATTCTCGTCAAACACAATCTTTTTCAAATCAGGGTGGGTCATTTAAAAACTTTAATCATTCCTATTTCTGACGTAATTCTAATTTTCGATATGAATTTCACATTTTGATGAAAAAATCCAATTAACACGTCTGTACGAAGTAAATATATTCCACAAAAGTATATTCGGATCCCTCGTCTCTCCAAGCAGGCACGAATAAAAATCCAACACATTGAAAACTTTTTGCATCGAGGTAAAAAATGCTTTTGAATAATCGAAACATTAATTATTGCTATCTGCAACATGTCCTTCGTTGTTTCGATAGAAATTCTATGCATAATATATTTGATTATTAATTGAAATATCCGTGAGAAAAATGTTAATCCGGGAGTTTACACGAGATTCGTGTAAATGGTAAAAGGTTGTTTTTCGAAACGGAAGTGAAGCAGGAAAGAGATAAAAATGTCGAATATTGAGAAAAGACGGAAATTTTATCAAGGTATGCAAAATGAACGGCAAGTCGGGAGAGCAGGAAGAGAGGGGAGGAGAGGGAGCTCCTAACTAGGACAATTAGCGGCATGCACATGACGCGAGGATTCATAGAGAGATCGTAAGTGATAGTGGAACCTCTGGAAAACTGTTCGACTGCAGTGCAGGCGTAAACTGCATCCAGACAGGAAGGTAAATCGATCTCTTGGTGCACGGCTGGTCGGGCAAAAATACGCGTTATATTATTCGCTCGCCCTCGCCTAGGATCACGCAACTACGAAAGATCGAGCTGACGATTAAATAGCTTTTGATACCTTTCGTACGTTCGCGTGTAAAGCCGCGAGCCCGCAGGCATTTCCAGCAGGAATCAAAATTGAAAAAAATTTTCCGTCTCATTGGATGTGACTAATCCGGAATAGTTGCTCTTTTACATATTTTTTGTTGTAAAATTTGTCTTAAGGGCAATGGCAATCACGTGACCACCCAGAGTTCGTAAATTACGGATTTATCAATATGAATTGTCATCAAAAATTGGACCGTATCGCTGTTCTTTGTGTCGAAAATAATGTATCGCTGCTTTTTTGAACTGAATTTTTCAATATTGAGGGAGAAATCTGTAGAGAAAAAATTTCACTCGCGCTGACCCCTTGTGCTTTTTTTCTACAGATTTCTCCCTCAATATTGAAAAATTCGGCGCAATAAACACCCGGGTAGAAATTTTCTGAGGCCCGCCTTAGTACGTAAAAGGCCCTAGTCGGGAACTGATATGGCGTGCGTATTAGAGAAAACTCTACTTGGGCGCTGTAAAGCAGCCCCTTCCTTACCGATAATTATGCCAGGCCTGAAGTGGGGCAGTTATCGATTGCCAAATGAAATCCTTTTACACAAATTTTGTAAGTTCGTTTTTGGCAATGCCCACACTCAAGCTAGCTCAACAGAGCGCTCTAATCGCCTTTGTAGCGGGAAAGACACATGATACATCGATACATGTCGAGAGCGAGAGAGCGTATGTTTACGAGAGTGACGAGAGCAGTGACGAGAGCTTAATATTATAAACTATGAGAGTTATTTAAAAAAAGTATGAATCGACATAACAAGAAAAGATATCTGTGCAAGTGGCGCGTTCAAAGATATCGCGAATCTCAAAAACACCAAGCTTGTGAAAATACGTCGGAGCTGTCAATCGTCGAGTCAGGTGCGTATAACCTTCAAAAAGTCATTTAATTAATAGAAAATAAATCGTATTGAATACTCGAACGTCGAGGTTTCAAATATTATTAAAACTGACATATTGATTTATTACGTTTTCATGTTCACATAAATTCTTTAACTTGTATATTGACATAACCTCAAATTTCAATAAGTCTACTTTTTTATATTTATCGAAAATAAATATTCGAATAAACCCAAAATTTAACATGTAAAAAAATAGGTGCATATATATTAGAATAAATACACACCTATACTGGAAAATCTACCGAAATTGTTTACATTTTATACACAAATTTTTTGTAGAAAATATACAACATTCCAATCGAGGATCAGAACAAGAAAGGAGCCTCCCGAGTACATCGCGATTCGTTGTTAGTGATGCAGACGTTAGTGAGAGTGAAACACTCGGACAAATACATAATGACGAACCTCAAGCTGATTTATCTGACGATACTGCGGAAATCGAAGAAACTGTTGCAATGGAAGAGGAAAACGCGGAGATCGGCTTGAACAATTTAGGAAATACCGACAATGAGTCTAACACCGACGACTCAGAATCTGATGGAGATTTTTTGGAGCAGGAGGAAGATGAGACTGAAAAATTGCGAAAGTGGGCAGTACAGATAAATCTACCTCATACTCATCTCGAAAGTTTATTGTCAATTTTGCGAGAAAGACTATTACCGAATTTACCCAAAACAGCGAAAACTTTTTTGAAAACTGCGTCAAGTACCTACGATATTGTAGACTTTGAAAATAATGGTAAAGTTGTAGGCCAGTTCGTGTATTTCGGAATAGCAAATTATCTTCGAAGATGTGTAAACAAAAATTTACACACAGAAAAAACGCTATATTTACAATTTAATATCGATGGCTTGCCTCTATTTAAATCGAGTCATCAACAACTGTGGCCTATATTGTGCAAAGTTTTCTTTAACCCTGACATTTACAAGCCGTTTCCTGTCGCGCTTTACCTAGGAAACGAAAAGCCGAGTAATGTGAATGAATATTTTGACTCTTTCGTAGCTGAAATGAAAATTTTATTACGCGAAGGTATACTAATTGACGAGGAACCCTTTGAAATAAAAATAAAATGTTTCATATGCGATCGTCCAGCGCGTTCCTTAATTAAATGTATTAAGAATCATAATGGATATTATGCTTGTGAGCGTTGCACAGTGGCAGGGGAGAGGTACGACAATCGCACCGTCTACATTGCTAAAAATGATGATCAGCACAGAACAAATGAAAGTTTTAGAAATTTTCAACAACCGGAGCACCACACAGGCGTCTCACCGTTAACTAATCTTGACGATCTTGATATGATTATACACTTTGTGATAGATGCAATGCATCAGAGCTGGTCTGGTGTCGGGAAAAAAAAAAATAGACGATTGGTTATCGGGTAAACGCCAAGTGAGGCTGAGCCAAAATAATAAATTGCGACTATCACAACGTTTGTTAAATTTACAAAAGTGCATACCTCAAGATTTCCAACGCACAACAAGATCTTTAATTGAGATTGCAAAGTGGAAGGCGACGGAATTTAGGCTTTTTTGTTTGTATTTGGCTGCGATAGTGCTTAAAGATATTTTGCCTGAAAACCTATACAAACATTTCATGCTATTTCATGCAGGGTGCAGAATTCTATGCTCTAAAGAGCTAACATCTAAATATGCGGATCATGCTAAAATGTATTTGTGCGCTTTTACCGCTTTGGCACAGGAACTTTACGGGACTGAGAGTCAAGTGTTAAATATGCACTCGCTAATCCATCTAGCAGATGATGTTCGGAATTTGGATTGTACGCTAGATGAAATATCTGCATTCCCGTTCGAAAGTGCGTTAGGAAAAATAAAAGACATGGTCCGCAGCGGTCGCCGACCACTCGCGCAAATTTGTCGGCGATTCAATGAACAATTTTTCTCACATGTAACAAAAGTAAATATACCACCGCCTATAGAAATTTTATCAACAAAGCGTCTACTTCCTGGCCAAAAAGCGAATATAAAAAAACTTAGATACAAAAGATTCATATTGACGACTAAATCTCCTGATAACGTGATATTACTAAAGAATAAGACAATGTTAATAATAAATTCCATGTGTATTCGCCAAGACAGATCTCTCGATGACATTGAAATGACCGGAAAATTGATAATAGGAGATAAACCAGTGTATGAATATCCATGTGATTCAACAGAGCTCGGACTATGGAAAGTCAAAAAAACAAATTTGATTAAGAAATGTACGATTCACGATATCATTTCTAAAATGATTTTTTTTTCGTTGGATGACAGTTTAAATAATGAAAAAATGTACGCGATATCACTTCTCCACGATTAAAACATGAGAAATTCAAGCCTATGATTGATTTTATTTTTCGTAATAAAATGTACACATTTTGTAACTCTTCAAAGATATTTCATCATTATTTCCTTATTATTTTTTATCTTTATTGCTTCTGGACTTAATTTTCAATAGTATATTTACAAATTGATATTTTCTTTTCTAATAAATTTTATGAGAGAAAAATTTTTCCACGAAAAGAGGCGGGTGCGCATCTTTCTGCGCATTCGGCACGCTAGGCTGACGAGATCCCGCCGATCCCGCGTTTTCGCATCAACGGCTTTAGCAATGTGACGAAAACATTTTGCTCTCGCAGTACACAGTTTTCAAAACAATATTATTATCAGTTATTATTATCAATTATTATTATCCAGAATCATTATAAAATAATATAAATTTTGTCAAAAAAATATCAAATAAAAAAGAAAACTTTGTATCGGAACGCGAGTGTTTCATCGACTTTCGTGGACCTTGGCGTTTTGAAGGTTACACCTCGCATCGCGACGCGTGCTGAAAATTATATTCAAGGTATGTATTGATGCTGACGAGTCGAAGCCTATCTAATATTTAATAAGCTAATAAAATTGAAAACTTAATGTTTCGTTTAAGGTTTTTTATTTTCTTTTCTTGAATTAGATTGATCAATTTTTTTTTGGTAGATGAGTGAGATCCGCGCCTACAAGGTCGTTGTATTCCCCGATGAATGCAAAAATGGCCGGAAAATAATGGACATCGTTCCTTCGCATTGGATCAAACACGATAAAGATATAAATCATCTGGTCTCAAAATTCATTTCGGTGCCATCGTCCGAGGAAGAATGTACGACATTCAATGCCCTTGTGGAGTATGGAGCCCCGGCGCCAGAAGATTGGCTGTACTATCCGGTCGAAGTCAGAGCTGATGCTCGTAAGTAACATCATTTCGATCATACGATTAATTTTTATATATTCATGCGGCTTGTGAAAAAGTCAATGTGCCGAAGCCTTAAGAAAGTTGTATACTGTATAAAAAAGAGTATGCTTCGACTCAATTTTTTTCAAATTTGTTTTGACTTTTATATACATTTTGTTTCTGCGTAAAACAAATTTTCAAAAAATTGAGTCGACGCATACTCCTTTTCAACAGTATACAGCTTTCTTAAGGCTTCGACATGGTGAATTGTCTGTCAACTTTTTAAAATAAGAAAAAAGAAGTGTCTGTGTGTTTGAGAACAGTATTTTCTTCGCTGTCAGATTTTTGAAACTGAAATTATTATCTAGATGAATTTCAACATGTGGCCTTCGGCATAGTCACCTAGATAAGTATTCCAGATTTAAAAAACAGACTGCGAGGGAAACACTTATGTGGTGTAAGAAAAGTTGAGTGTTAGTGGAAAGAAATGTGCAAAAAATTGATTACGCTGAAGCCTTTCAAAAGCTGAATACTTTGAAGAAAGTGTATGCTTCGACTCAAGTTTTCGAAACCTTTTTTTCACTAACATTCAGCTTTTTTTAAATGAAAAAAGTATTTCCTTCGCTGACTATTTTTTTAATTGTAAATGATTATCTAGGAGACTACGCCGAAGCCATGAGGAAACTGGAATCCTTGAAGAAGAAGGAGTACGCTTTTTCGTCCGACTCTGAATACACTCCGATTGAAAAAGAACAAAAGATTATTCAATCTTACAAAAAAAATAGTATTTCGCCCAAACAGAGTCAATGGGATGTTCCCACTCTGAAAGAAAAAAGAACGCCGTCGGGGAATGCTAGCAAGGACAATATCTCACCAGTATTAAGTATTTTACGTGAAAATACAGTGCCCGTCGATGAGGTTTCATCGAGTGCTCTAAAAAATAAGTCATGTAAGAATGATGGTACGCAGAAAAAGAAGTCAGAGAATGTGGACAAAGAAACGATTCCCTCGTCAGAATCAATCGTTTTATTTGAAGGCACAGTGCCTGTGATTGAGCCGGAAAATATCCAGGGACTGATAAAAGGTATTTTTATATTTTTGTAGTTGCCTGAAAACGTGTACATCAGTTAAAATCTAAAATCATTGCCACAAATTTCTTTTTCAGATTTAAAAGATGTTATTTCAAAAGGATTTCGCAGTCAGCAGCAACAGCTTACAAAACTTTCGCTGCAGCTTCAAGAGATGATTTTGAGAGAGGCCAACGAAGAAAACGTCCCGGTGATGCGGACTCTAGAGTCGATTGGCGAACATTATGAATTCATTTTCCCTTTGAGCGACGAACAAAAATTTGCAGCTTTCAATAAAAAACTGACAGACGACGCGCAGTTCTTAAAGCTCATTGTAAGTATAAAAACAATCACGTTTCAGAACAATATATATACATCTTCATTGTTAAAAATGTAATTTTTTTATTTTCAGAATTCGCATATATGGAAAATGTGCCACAGCATCGGCTCGATTACGCGGACCATCCGTGACATTTTGAAACGTTTCGTCTCACGAGACGTATTGCTCGAATATACGGCCGTAAAAAATATGGGGAAAAAAAAGGTTTTGAAGGAAACCAAATTCTTTTCATGCATGCAAGGTAAATTTTTTATTATTAAATTTCTTATTAAATAATGAAAATAAAAATGAATATAAATATAAAATAAATATAAAATAAATATAAATATAAAATAAAATGAATAAAAACATAAAATAAAATAAATATAAAATGAAAATTTAAAAAAAATTTTAAAAAATTTCTTATTCAATTTTTTATTAGGTATACGTAAGTGATGCATTTATTTTCTAACTCCTAATTGCAGGTGTGCTGCTGGAAAAATTCAAGGACGAGAAAAACAAAGCATTGCTGACGGAAAAGGAAATCGACCAAACAGTCGGGAAAATTCTCAATGGCGTAAAGGATTGGGACGGCCAACGTTCCGTGCGTCGCGGTAAGAAGGAGGAAGAAGTGACTCGCAATTTAGACAAATCTGATGAATGATTCGATTTTTGAAAATTGTTGAAATTTAGTTAGTTTGGGAACCAAAAAAGTATTTTTTTCTGTGAGCCATGATATGATAAATCATATATAATATGTTGCCTCTTTTTAAGGACAGAGTTTGTTTAATTTATAGTCATATTTCTATATCGAAAGTGCAACAAAAGCTCCGTTAAAGTAATGATCTCAAAAAAATTTTGAAATTGTTTTTTATTTTTGTAATTTTAATTTAGAAGTATTTTGACAATTATTCTAAAAAATATGTTACGATAAAAATTTGTGAAAGATGATAATTTATTATTTTTAAAGACAAATTAATCGAAAGTTGTAGTATATATATATACATATCTGTATATATATTACATATGCTATGTAAAATATCAAATAAACGATGAAAATCGCATTATATTGTGTTTTTATTATTATTATTATATATTTTTTATTAGGTACGTAAGAATTTATTAGTAAGATGGCCTACATCAGGCCTGAGAAGGTCCAGACTAGGGCCTACCTACGCCCTGAAAAGAAAACTAACGTGGCCCTCATAAAGCAAGCCAGTCAGGGCCACGTCTGACAAAGCGTTAACATATCTTGCCAGGTCCTATAAGGGCTGAGGTATGGCCGCCCTAGTAGGACATGGTGGCGGCCTAACATTCGCCTTGTCGGGGCCATTTTTAAATTTCTACCCGGGCAGTGATACATTCTTTTCGACCCAAGGAATGGCCATACGGTCTAATTTTCGATGAGAACTCACTTATTAATTTGTAAATATCTTATTTTCGAAATCTAGTAACTTTTGGTTTCCATTGCTCTGACTACCTACCGCCCCATCCAAAAATTGAATTTCATCAAATTTTATCGGAATTGATAAATACTCACATTCGTATTGTAACAACTTTAATGTGAAAATTAGTTTCGTATTTCTCCATGTTAAAAATAAAAAAATCGTAAATTGTAGAAAACAATTTTTTGAAATAATTTTGGTTTTACAAGTTAGGATTAACTTTTGAATTTTTTGGGCAAACTTGATAACGCTAAAATCTCGATAGTAGAAACTGCTTATTGTTTTCCAAAAACGATGAAAACTACGTCCTTCGTCTTTTGTTATTCATTTTCGAAAACACATGCTTCCTAAATGTGTTAAAAAATTACACAATGCTTTTCTCTTATGTTTTTTCCTCGAGTGTAATTTTTTGGATATTTTTAGCATCATTTTTTGCAACAAAAAAGTTATAAAAAAATAATTGCGATTTTACCACAGTTTCTATAGGCCGCATGTAATTTGTGAATTCTAATTTCTCAGTAACCAGCTTCCTAATTGCCGTAAAATTTGTGCACGATCTCTTGAATATTTCACTCAAAAACATGGAAAATTTTCCGAAATTTATCATCATTTGCGATTTGGGACTCAACACCCTTAATTTTTCACGATTAGCTATATCGCGTGTACATTCTTCATGGGAAACGGAGTGATGAAACAAGGAGGAAGCAAAGTATCGTATTTACCTTTGAGAAAGCTCGCACGTGTTACGGTCTGAAGGCGTTTCGAACAGCAGAAAAATGAGTGCTCGAAGGAACACCGGAATGCGTTCGCGCTTGTTATCGTAAAAATGTAAGGATAATAAAACTTTAATGAGACGTCTCGGCAATAAATATTCTTTGATACCGAATGAAGAAGCGATCGTCACGGTGTACATTGGTAAAACGCGATATTTCGCGTTCACGCGGAAGTTGGATGAAAAAAAAAATGGTAAAAAAAAGGTCGGTACGCTCGTAAAACGGAAGCGAAAATCGGAGGCTCGACGCGTTGTTGCATAATAAATATATTATCAGGGCAAATCGAGTCCTAAAGCTTTTGATGGCTGGAGGAACGATCGCGGGTACGTAAATCAATAGGAGCGTGTGAGCTCGTGAAAATCACGAATTCAAACTATATATTAAGGTACATACACACACATGTGTGTGTAAAGTTGGTGAAGGAGGGTAGGTCGCGTGGAGAGAAGAAAAACTAGGTATTCGTGCAATCAAGTCACGTGTCTATGGCATACGGTATTACACAATTTCAGTAGCTACAGCAATAGAGTGACTTGTCCGCACAAAGGAGATGAGAAAAAGGAGGAAAGAAGCTGCGCTCTCCGAAGGAACCGCGAAAAAGTTAGAATTCGGAAAGCGTACACGTCCACCGATGAGGAAAACAATAGGGTACGTGAAAGGAAGGAGAGGTGGGCAAGGTTCTTTAGGGTACCACGAGACTGAGCTGTTAAAGCAAACAACAAAGGCCTCGAGAGAACGGGAATAGCCACATAACAAAATTGATAATATTATCCAGCAAGGTCAAACGAGGCGGAGCGCGTCAGTTTTCGATTGTGTCGTAAGTCTAATTCAGGGACAATTGCACGAAGAAACGAAAAATTGAAAGAACGAAACACATTTGAGTTTCAAAACGAGAGTTTCGAAAACGAAGATTTCTCTCGGTAGAAAAATCTTGCTCGAGTCACCTTGAATTAATTATGTTTGAAGTGTATATCGTAGACTAGAAAAATATTTTCTTACTTTTTGGACAATGAATTAGAGCTTGTTGAGCACTTTTCCGTCACAACTCAAAACTCACGAATCCCTTCCTATTCGCGCTTCGACGACCCTGCAAGAGTCATGACAATTTAAAACTTTCATAATTCGAATAATTAACCACATCGCGTATTTGAAAGTGAAAATGTAGCAGCGGCAACGCGTGTTTCCTATCTCGTTTCCTTTTTCACAGGCTGTCCGACGTTCTGGGATTCTCTCATAGGATTCCCCTCCCGTTTACAATCTCGTCGCTGCTCCGGCGAGGCGCATAATAATAGGTTCAATGTTCTTATCGGTCGAACGTTACGCATTCAATATTTGAATTCCATTGCTCTCGTCGAATTTTCTCACTCTTATGCAATCCATCGTCTCCATTAAAAATAGACCACTCACGAATTTGGCTAAATCCGAAATTTTGTCATATCTCATTGCGCTAATTTTCGTCTCGTTTTATTTTTAAAAATTTTTTCGTAAGAATACGTTCCTTCGCAATTTGTAGACATGTCAATCGGTAAATTTTCAACATTCATGAAAACGAAAATTGTGGCATTTCAAGATAATCAGTAAACATTTTTTGATAAAGATAAAATCAGTAGAAACTTTTCTCACGCTGAAAAATCAGTATTATTTTATTCACGAATTAATTAAACGTATGCGAGTCTTTTAAATTAGTCGGATTTTTGTTTTCCCCTGATGGAACAATACTATATTCAATATTCAACATTAAAAACGTACCTTCGGAAAAAAAAAATTGTACAAATTAGCTCATTTTCCGAAATTTTCTTTATGAGCGGAAAAAACGTGTCGAACGTTCAGTTAGACAATAATTACACGGGCATTACGGTGGAGCATCTGGCACTGTTCTGTCATGTAGAGTACAGACCGCATACTCGTTGAAAGCTCCTACGAAAACAATTAAAACGTATCGATCCACTTAATGCTGGCTGGCTGATTCCCGATAGAGTACAGTGCAAGACAGCATGCGTTAATGTGTTACGCCCGAAGCCGGTGGGCAAAATGTTCCGTTCTGCGTGAAAGAGGTACAGGAGACGGGGGTCATCGCGTGTGAAAGAGCAGGACAAGCAAAAAGGGGAAAACGGGGGCGGGAGGGAGGGAGAGAGAGAGAGAGATAGAGCGTGGCGTGAGATTGTTTGCAAAATCCGAGCGCAAACCGATACAACGAAAGGTAGGTGCCACCCTGGGTTTTGTCCGTGTCTACTATATTTCATGCATTTATGTCGCGCATTGCACGTTGTGCTTGTACGGGATTCGATTCTCGACGGGGCTAAATCCCGCTACAACCGGTAGGTAGGAGTAGAAAAAAAGAGTAATGAACAATCGCGATCGCCGACTGGGAAAATCCGAGGGCGAAAAAATCATGCTCGCATTCATATAATACAGCACCGCGGAATTGCAGAGACGAGAAAACAAACTCGATGGATCGCAAAAAGTTGTCATTCGCTACTGTCCACTTGAACTGTCAATAGCAAGTGGCTAAATTCCGGTTATTTATTGGATATGAAAGAGAGGAGAGAAAGGGTCGGGAATCTTTTATTTTTATTTTTTTTTTTTTGATAATAGTGAGCTGATGGGATGCGTGGACTGTTTTTTGTAGCAAACAAGTCCTTATTACTAGGAATCTCTCATTTGAAAGTTGTATATTGCATCGTGAAAGAGATTAAAAAATAAAACTCAAATCTAAACGACGCTCGAAGTGGTGCACGGAATAAAGCTGGCAAAGAGTAGAAACGGATGGAAAATACTCGAGTTAAGATGCGAAGGAAAAAATATATAGCCCGCGTCGAAGAAAAAGCAAATAAGAATCCCCGAGAAATGAAAGAGAGAAGGAAGCGGTATAGAAGACGAGGAGGAATAAAAATAAAAAAAGAAGAGTGAACAACGATGGCGGCGTCCATAAGCGTTCAGAAAATGCTGGAAAATTATTGTACTTTTCGCGCATAGCTAGTTCCTTTTACGACGCTTCGTTTCCTGGCAATGAATAAGTATTGAACGACACTAAGGCGATTTTTTTTACCTCTTCTCTCCTGCCCTTCTTAGTCGACAGATGGAAGCTAAAACGTAACAAGCTCCACGCTAAGAATGAAAAGGAATAGCTGAGGGCGTAGTGGAGCGAGAAAGTACGAGTTTTCGCGTCTCGAGCTTCGCCGGGGCGGAAGGGAAGGGAGGGTAGAAGAGGGAAAAATGTACGAGGAACGCGGAAAGGAGAGAAACACACCGTCTCGTCGTCAACAACACTGTTCAACGAGATTCCATACAACTGGACCGGAGAGTCGAAGGAACCGAGTATCTTTGCCATTTTTTCTCTCCTCTCCTGCCGTCTGGCCGGGAGGTTTTAACGTTCTGATGTCATTGGCGTTGGAGACATAACGAAAGTAGCGACTTGGGAAATATCTTCATTTACAAAGAGAGAGAGAGAGAGAGAGACAGGAAGAAAAAGTACACGAATTGTCCAGCGTATAGAAGAAAGAAGCAAAAATGTCGGGGGGAGGAGGAGGGGGTGGGGGGAAGGAAAGGAATAGGAGTAAAAGTTGGAGACGCGCTTTGCGGATTTTTCAATCACGCCTCGCCACTGACAGGATTAATAAACCCGAGCGCGTCGAGTTTCTAGACTCATTTCAGCCAGAATAGAATTGGATTTCCAGGTCGGGCTCGGCTCAACGCTCTTCGTCTCTATCCGTCCGCATTTCGTCTCTGTTTATCCGGCCTCGTCGCGTGCTGTATTTCACTGTATCCCTGTCCGTTAACACTTCTATCCTTCTCACCCTCTCGATTTCAGTTAGTGTCTCTTTAGTCTCTCGTCCGCGGGGGAGTGTGCGTCGCACGTCTGTGTGCCGGTGCGCAGGGGTATACGCCCATCGGCGGTGTGAGGACAGCGGCAAGCGCGATATCTCTTTGATGTGCCACGAGAGCCTCCCTCTGTGCCCTCTCTCTCTCTCTCTCCCTTTCTCTCTTCCCCCCTCTCTCTCTATCTATCTATATATCCCTATACCGTTTCCACAACCCTCCTCCCACCCACCACTGCGCTTTGTTACATCGGACTAAATAATAGGTTTATAAAAATTCATGGCTTGTCTAGTGAAGCGAGGGTTTATATCCGTTCTGCCTCTTCGCTGAGACCCCGCTTCTCCACTCTCCTCTCTCTCTCTATTTGCTTCTCTGTCGCTGGTAACAAAGTGACGAACTGTCACAACGCACGACCGAAAAGAGGTACAGCTACTCGACGAACCCGCCGGAGTGTGCAATCCATGTCCCTCTGTATGCTCGCCAATGAGAGAAATGCAGTGAGCGATAGACGCGGGGAGAGAAAGGACACACAGAAGTGGAAAATGCGACTGGTGGTGAAAAAAGAGGATGGAAAAGAGCGCACCGCTCGAATGTGATCAAGGCAGCCGAATATGACACACGCGTCGACGCGGATATCAGCCTTCTGCGTAACTTTTTCCGTGATAAAATTTTATTTATGTCGATTGGCGCGCCGCCACTGCCTAGATGAGGGGAGCAGACGTATTACCGAAGGGCTCTCTATTTCGATTACTCACTATACTTTTTTTCATAAAGCAAAACCAGATCGCCTTCCACTCTTTTCTTTTTCCATACATGCATGGATACACGTTTTAATGTCGTGAGTGACGAGAAATTACTACCAAGTAAATGGCGATTCTACGTTTCATTCAAATGACGATGAATCTTTCCTTATAACTGGACGCTCGCACGCGATCCTCGCCTTGAGCACATGTGGCAGATTTAAAGGAAAATTTTGCTCTCGTCGCTTAAATATTTTTTATTTTTATGAAATTCGATCAAGATTTTTTATGCTAAGGGATTTCCGTAATCATATTTCATCAGTGTTTTGCATCATTCAAAAAACATTATTCCAAGTTGGCGGAAAAGCTTTTCGTGACTTATTTTTGTTTTTTTTTCTATAAAACGCAGGCTCTTAAAAAATTTCCTTTAAATTATTCTCAAAAATATTTGTTGCGATCCTTTCTTCAATCTTCAATTTACACAAAAATTGATTTTAATACCATTGCTAATTAAAAAGTTAATGATTGACTTAATTTTCAAAAATTCAAGTCGAAGGGTCTAGCGAGTCTGAGACTTATTACGTAATGTCAGATCTAGACACAATTGTTCTCCATTCAGTTAGTTTCACATTTGGATAACACGGACATTCGCAGAGGATGGGGACTACTTTATTTTCTGCCTCGCGAGCTTCCTTGACTGACCGCGTAAAAATACATACGGTTGAGCTGCCAACAAACTACATCGTCCGAATCTATTCAAAAACTTTTCAAAAATACGACGTAAATTTTTTTTTGTGGATACGCAAACCTTCAACACAATTGTCGAGGAATGGCTTTTGGCACGAGGCTTCATTTATTTTTATTTTCCTCGTGTCCCGCGTATATCGCTGCATTTAAGTTGAACTCTATTCGAACAATACTTGTACCTTTTTTCTTCATACAGATAAGTTTTCTCAGGATACGTTCGTTTGCACCTCGTATTACAAGCATCAACCGTCATTCGATGCAAACAAAAATTTGAGATCATGAGAAACTGGAAGCTCGGGTATTTGAATTTGAATGATTCAAAAAACCTATAATTGAAAAGATAATATTCCAAACGTCAGCGATAAATAGAAATCTTCTCCGCATAACGTATTCCAACGTGAAATTTTCAAGAATTTTCAATCGTACTTTTCTATACCGCATTGCCGATAAAAGTGAATTGCTATATCATGTTTTTATATTTGTTTCCCTTCTTGTCCCGAGAGTTTCTATTTCGCGTTATACTTTTAAAAATTGTTGTATTTTTCCGGCTCGCGTTCATTTCCTAAAGTAAGCTTACAATAGAGAGACACGAAAAAATTCGTGGTCCACGCGTTGGTGTTGAAAAAAATGTTGCGAAGCGATGGTATAATTCGGAGAGTCGTTTGTCGTGAAAATTATTATTCGGTAAAATTGTTTTCAAGGATCGTATTTTCGAAGACCTTCCGTTCGATAGATTGTAATCGAGCAGCGTCGTTCCGGCAGAACGTTGTTTTCCAATTGAATTGTTCTTCGGCAGAGTTTTCCCAGGAGCTTTCTGGATGAGGGGCTCTTTCGAGAGTTGTCAGAGAGCGAATTCTAGATGTGCCTTCGTTACGGATATATTGCTGATCGTCATTGCAACAAGCGAGGCTCTATGCGCTGACTGATAACCGGAACTCGTAACAATTTTCGCGAGATGCGGCCTAATAGCGTGACTAATGTACGCATCCCCTAACGAGCTAAATGAGAAAAATGCAGTCAAAAGTGTATCGAGAATCAATCACTGTTTTCCGATTCCACTGAACAACGAAGAAAAGCATCAAGGATTACCCAAGAAATTCATATTGTATTTTTTTTGACTTCCCTAAAAATTATGTTTGTACCCAAACGAGTCGAGAGACCAGAAATTGACAATGTAGCCGCAAGGTGTGTCACGATATGCACCGAAAGAATGTAATTCACGAAATAGGAAGTGGAACTCGGAGGGAAAGGAATATCATTGCTAGTCGTGACGTGCGGGGCGAGAACATTTGTCACGCTAGAGTGAACCCAGTCGATGGTGTAAGACCAGAACTGAAATTACGCGCCGTCGAGGATACGAGCCCGAGAGCGTTTCCGTAGAGCTCAGCGTGCTTTTCTCTTGGTAAAGACAACTTCGTGTCCCATTATTACGGTAAGCCGGTTTCGCCGTGTACTCTCCGACGGTCGCGTACACGCCGTTTCCGCAAGGCTACAAGCTCGTCGCTCGCTACATCCTTCGTGCAGGCTACATACTCTCATTCGCCGAGTGTGTACTCGCATTGCGTTTTCCCGGCTAGTTTCTCTCCAACGATGCTGCGAACGGGTCAAGTTTTCCCTGGCGAAGAAATTTGTGCACCACGAACCATCAGTTACATTAGCAACGACAAGAAGTCGCATCTACCCGACTGTTAACCTTTGAATTATTCAAGTGTTTTCTCAATTTTGTACCTCGCTTGCTTTTTCTTCTTGTACACATAAATGCGCAGGTGTTAACCGGAACATTTAGACGGAGAAAAATATGCGCATTTCTCTCCAAATGTACGAATCGAATTATAAAAACCGATATCCGATAGTTTTCAATTGTTTATGCATTTTTTGCATAAGCAAACATAATGTACTGATCATAAGTGGCTGCGATCATAAATATTTCCGCCGATTAATTAAATCGTCAATGGGAATTCCTCGAATTCTAATGATGATGTTATAACGAATATGAAGAAAGCAGCAGTCTCCCTTCATCATTTTAATTTTTCAAAACAATTGTGCGATGACGACTCGCTCAGAGAAACTTGCAAACAGTTTGTCATTGAAATTCATTGAATTCACGTGGTAACTTTTAATTGGGATTGCATTTGTCGGTGACGATCCTTAGCACAATAGAAATGTTGTTCATCAACGGGTTTAATATATTGTCCCCTCGTTTCGAACAAATGAACGTGCAGTTATCAACTGTTATTCATTCTCGTAATTTTTGTTTCCACAAACTCTTCATTTTTCTTCGCTTCTTTGTGCAAAATGTTGTTAAATTTACGATACGTATCAAAGGCTTATTCGAACAGCAGAAATATGTTTTGCATGTTCGGTGATGAGTATCCTCCATTCTCGAGCTGAGAATCATGCGTAAGGTGACACCTTGGCTAACCACCTCTGGACGGTGTTAACTGCGAATCAGACTGTCTACGTCACAATGGCCTCGCACAGAGGGAAGAAAGATCCGCTTGAAGTACTCGAAACCCCATAACCCCATAGGAGAGCGAAGTCACCGAACAGTCGACGAGACGGCGATCCTGAAACGCGTTTCGAGCCATCTTTTTCCTATCCATCAAAGTTAAGCTTCGGGTCTCTTGGGACACGATATCGTTGACTCCGTTACGTCCTTGGAAGCTGATATTCGTGAATCCTATTTCAAAATAATGCATTACCGTTCATTGAGTCTTCAAATATTGATTTTCTGTGCATTTTCATTTCGATGTGAATTTTTGTTGTGAAACTTCTTTTAAATCGGTCTACACTTTCGAAAACCAGTACAACGGAAGTCTGCAACGGAAACACGTTTATATTGGAGTCAAACGCGCGTGAATAAAAAAAATATATGTATACGGGTGGTTGGTGCGACTCCCACTGATGTCGTGTTCTAGTATTTGGGTATACATATAGTGGGTGTTGGGAGATAGGTGGTAAATTGAGTTTATATCCAACTATGTATATGCATAGTGGGTGGTGGGTGGTAAGACACTAGGACTAAGAATCCTGCTTGAAAACGTTCAAGTTGGATTAGGAGTGCAGAAGACCCGACAAGGTCGCATGCTGCTCTTGCGCCTTTCCTTCTCTCCGACTTGTTCAAAATAAGTTCATATTGCAGGCCTATTTCCTCTTTGTTTTCATACCCAAAGACCCATAGCGCTGAAAAATGACAGAGAACTAAAGTGATCTGTCGCTTTCTTTAACGAAAGAGCCATAACATAGGAAGAGGGCAGTAAAGTGCCCTGTCTCTTTCTTTTCTTAACGAAAATGCCATAGCGCTAGAAGGTGACAGTGAATTGAAACTTTGTTGATTTGCAAATTTTCTAATGTAACTTCAACTTAAAGAATGAAAAGTTCAAATTTTCAACAAATTATAATGGAAAAAATTTCACTCAACCTAATTTGCCTCTACTCTTTATACGCTCAGTTGCTGTTTTGACTTACAAGTATGGATAGAACTTTCAGGTAGTTCAATCGCAAAAATTTTTCTTACGAATTTGCGAAAAAATATGTTTTTCATAAAAAATTTACAGATTTAAAAAAGGTAATTTTGCAGGCTATTTTCTAGTCATTCGATTTTGAAGTCTTGTGATTCTTACATTTAAATGCGTGTTAACTGTCGTGAAAAATGACGTTTTTCAAAATAATTGGTTTTTACGATTTTCATAGAAGAAAAGGAGATGTGAGAGCACTTTGTAAAGAATATTTAGAAATTGAAACTCCGTAAAATGGCAACGCAAAAATTTCTTAAATTTCAAGCACCATATTTACTTCTTCATCGATTATAATCTTAAGGATGTTGTACCCGTACAGTCTCAACCAAAAGTTAGTGACATTTGAAAATTTTTACTATCGTAATCCAATTGGAAATAAAAAGAAAAAACTCTTACACATTAAACGTAC
>JAPYYX010001135.1:0-33447 GCA_030522605.1 Cremastinae sp. B BG-2022a | reverse complement strand
CAAGTTTTACAACATATTTTCTACTACAGCTTGGAGTATAATCCCGTAAATGTACTTGCCTCATTTTTTTACAGCATATGTGCTGTTTTTTTGTAGATCTAAAATTTGAAAAGAAACAAGCTCAAAGTGTTTCTCGGTTTTGCTACCTCAATTTAGTCAGAAAAATCAAAGGCAAAATCGATGTTATCAGGATTTGGTTTCGCGTTTGGAATTCTCTCTCCCTTTCTCAATTCTCGTTTGGCGGTGGTGCGCTCCTCGGGAGTAAAAGATCAGTAAGGTAGGAGTGCCAGCGAGGAAGAGAGAGGGAAATATAAATAAATATACAGGTGCAACGGTGCGGTCTGGGAACGTTCTGGGTTGAACACGAGAGATCGCGCTTCTTTGCTGTTTTTAGCCCGGGAGTGAGCGACGCGAGTCCAGTAAGCGGCCTATAGAGGGCGCGATGAGAAGAAAGGACGCGGCACGTATTACGCGGGCTTTTCCATTGCTTTGTCCACACTGTTACATTACGGTCGAAGTGGGGGAGGTTAGGTTCGCCCGTGCGCGTTTCCACGCCTCTGAACGCTCTTCAACGAATGTTATCGTGCCATTTGAACGAAACGCCTGCGGCGGAATCGCGGTTCAAGGGAATCCGTACTTTTTCGTGCTTCTTATTGAACCTTTTTCAGAGTTCTTTTTTTTCACCGCGCTTCATTTCTCGCACGTATCTGTTAACGTGTACAGAGAATATAACTATATGTACATAGAAAAATTCTCACTTCATTTTAATCTGATTTCTGATCGCGTACTTATAATTATTTTCGTTGCGTAAAAAAATTTCGATGTTTATTCCTTTGTCAACCTTCCAACAGGAGCGTTATAGTGTTATGAAAAAATAGAAACAATAACATTTTGCCTATTTTCACATTTGTTATTTTTATATAAGTTTTTATTAATAATAGTGGGAAATTGAAAAAAATTATTAAAAAACAGAAAAGGAACTTCGATTGCAAAACGTGAATTTAAATTTTCGTAAAAGTCTTTCGGAGAGTTGAACTAATAACAAATAGAGAAAGTAGTGCAAAACAAAACGTGAATAAGAATCAAATTATTTTTTTATGGTATTTAATATTAAAAAAATATAGAAGCTATGTAAAAATTTTTGTTACTGAAGTATTATTCATCCTTGATAAAAAATAATTTTTCGTGGCGCTAACGAGCAAGCTGTTGTGACTTTTCACCTTCGGCTTCGCATATATAATTTTCGCATCGCAATTACGTAATTTACATCTGGTCGATCGCGCAGACAAAATTTTTCTTCTATTTTCTCCAGCATCTTTAAGGGAGCTTTTCCTCAGAGGCTAGACAGAAAAAAGTATCTAAAAAAAGATGACAAGCAATTTGCAAATTTCCTTGCGGCATATGGCAGACGTTACCTCTCGCGTTGCAACGAATACAACGAGTACGATTACTTATAAACCGCTTTTAAGATTTCGTTCGTAGAAATTACTATTATTTTCAACTACTGAAAATTATAAAAACGCGTATTGTCTGTACGTAAGCAAAAAATTTCAATTATTTTATTTTCAATCAAATTAAATAATATTTCTTTTATTTGTACGAAGTAATTAAAAAAGTAACGTACAGATAAATGACTATTAATTAGCTGGATATTCCAACTGGACTTGATGGTCCGCACGATCTCGAGTCGATTCATAGTTATAGAATATAAATTTAAGAATAATAAAATGAAATATTCGAAAATACTGTTCTCTTTTAATTTTTCATCCAACGCACACTTGAATTAAATCTAAACAAGTTCATCCTCTGACGTGATATCTCATGAGATTCCTGGCCGGAATGAAAAAGATTTCGAAATGTCGAGTCCTTTGTGCCGTAATAGTTGTAAGAAGAGAAGAAGTAAAATAAAAAAAGGAAGACAGAATGCGATAATTAACTTGAGCGACTTGCGAACGACGAGATAAAAGTCTCTTTTCTCTCTATTTCACTTGAAACGTTCTCTTGTGAGAATTTTGTGTTTTGTCTCGTATAGTGAGTTCACCGGATACGCTACCGCTTCTCGAGCGTCTACTCTTCTTCTTCTTCTTTTTCATCATCTTCACTCTGAGGCTTTTTCCATCCTCTGTCCACGCGCTCGTCCGTGTGTTCCTCGTACACGTGAGTTTCTCGCGGTGAGAGGAAAAAAGTTCACTCACCCTCTCTTCGTCTATCTCTCTCTTCCTTCTTTTTACTCAGAACTTAGAAGGCATATCGTTATTATTAGAGAGGCAATTTTAACGTGCAACGAGCCAAGGGCTTGCGCTCACAGACGAAAGAAGAAGGAAGACTCTCCCGCAATGACGGCGATAAGCATCTTTTTCTCTACATTTTTTCTTCACTTTTTTTTCTCATTCTTCATTATATTTCTCTCGCTCTTTCTCCCGACTTGCACCGAGACGAGGGACCGTGAACTTTGCACCGTGAGAGAGAATTTTTCTCTCTCGATGGTCCTCTCGCTGTACGTACGAGCTGCCGGTGTGGTCGCATCTGCTCTTTGGAGTCTTCGTCTTCTTCTTATTCTCCTTCTTCTCTTCGCCAAACATCGCTTCAATCTACGAGACAATGGAACATTCCCCATCTTCTTTTCCCTCTCCTTTCTTATTACCTTTTTCATTTCTCGTCTATGTATACACTCCATCGTTGTGACCCGAGGGAATACTTCGCGGGTTATTTGACTTTTTATTTCGCTCTGTTCCTCGCGCCATTCGTACACTTTAATCACGATTGTGAGAAATTTATGATCAGAGAAAAAAAATTACCGACTTTGAAGAAATTGTGTTTCTCATCTGAAATCGTTGAGAATCGTGAAGATTCAATGAAGACATCTTTCTTGTCGATTCGACTCGTTTTTGTAATTCAATGATATTACGGATTATATCGGAAATTTTGAAGTTACCAGATTGAATGGTGGATATTTGGAATTTTGTAACGTTATTTTCTATCCATTAAATTCGTCAAAAAATAGTGAAGATTATTTCGGATAATGGAATGATAATTTTACCGATGCCCTTGAGCAAACCGTGGTCCAGACGCATAAGGAATTTTTACTTGAAAAATTCCTACATTTATTACAAGATCCGGATTGACGAGTCTAGGATTACCCGACGTTACGTTCACGCTGTCAAGAGTTCATTGAACTTTGAAAGCCCAAGCCATCTATTTCTAGACACCGAAGCTTCTCAAGATTCTGGTACGATTGGTTTCCGACACAGATGTATCTTTTGTCGATAAAAAATCATTCTACATTACCCAGCAACGATAATGTTTCGTTCTATCGAGCTCCGAGTTACCGACTGCTGCGGGGTGAAATCCATTTATTTATTATCGGTAAGGAAGATCTTCATTTTTTGTCGGTATAGAAGAAAATTTGGTTCTATCAAAAACTGTTTTATCGACTGCTGGTACTCTCAAATGACAAAAAGGACTTCCGATCTTCGCTGTTTGTAAAATAATTTATGCAAATTTTGTGAAACGTTCAGTGTCGAAATTTCGGAGCGGCATTTTTTTAATTTAAATAATTATTCGAGGCTATTATTTCTTTCGCAATGAGATTATCGGAGAATCGTAAACCTGAAAATCTGGACTTTTACCTGTCTCGTCCCTATAACAAGCAACCTGTTCAAACGTTACGAGATATCTTTTCCTTGATGACGACAAGCACGCATGTGCGACCTCCCACCAAGTTCGGCTAGCTCGTCAAGGCCGTAGCGTGCCGGTGGAAAAGGAGGCGCTTTGCTGAAGGAAACTTAATCTGCACCTGGCATATCTCACGAAATACTGAAGCTTGATCATCCATCAAACTATGAAAAAAAAAAAAAAAAATTGTAAACTCTGATTTGCAAATAAAAATTGCGACAGGTCTTACAATAAAAGAGAATCTGCTGTACATACAAAACAAAACCATACATTCCAAACAGGAAAGCCAGCTGTGCAAATCAACTTAACAACTCAATGTAAATTCGTTAGAACCGTGAACTGTCAAAGTTACGATAATCCATTTCAACGAGAATCCTCCGTTTTTTCGTCCACCTGTTAACCTTACAGCCGCGTAGGAAATAAAATAAACGGGGAAATTCGTTCGAGTGTTTACGTTCCTGGACGTTGGTGGAGGGGATCGAGCAGGAGGATAGCCAGGAGAATAGGGGAAAGACAACAAGAGCGAGAGAGAAGAGAAATGCCGAGCGAGCGAGAGAAAGAGAGTGAGAGGATGACCGAGAAAACAGGGGAGAGAGAGAGAAGAACTCGACGGTGGAGACGTTGGCGGGGGCGATCCTCATCGAGGTTCATACTTGGGATCCGCAGGGGCCGTAGGGGCGAGATGAAGTATGGTGGGGAGGGCGCTCGGCGCGAGGAGAGAACGAAACAAGCGAGGAAGCGAGCGTGTAGTCGGGGAGGCAATAGCCGGGACTTCGAATCTGCCACAAGCCGGGGAGAATGGAATGGGAAAGGAAAGGCAGCGAAGCGGTTTAGCTCGACGGCCTGGCGCGTAGCCGAAGCACCAGCCAACGCCAGCAGCAGAAGTCGGTGTAGTCGACGAGGCCGCGCTCGTTCGCTTCGGACACAAAGCCTCGATAGACACGAGCGTCATGAAACTCCGGCAATGTTTCACGAGGATCGCGCTAAATTTTTGTAAAAAATCAAGAGCAACGAGTATTCCGTATGTCGTACAGTGTCCCGACGTTTTTAAATAAACACAAGAGATCCGTAACGTTTCGGTGTCTGAGCTAAAAGTCTCGAAGGAGTTTTAGAGCGAGAGAAGAAAGAATTCGTAGTTATCGTGCGGTCATTCCCGTTTCCTCGCTCGTCAAAAAGTCAGGTGTCACCGTGCGAAATCTCGTAACCGAGTGATGATCAGCGTGCTGGGGAGAGAACTGCTGAGCGAGAAACGATGGAAATCAGCGAGAGAAAACGAGCGGAAGAGTGAAAGGAGCGAGCCAGGTACGAGAGAGGGCTCGAGAAACGAGATCTCAGTCAGCCGATTTATAATAACAACAGCAACGATACAATAATAACAACTGTAATCCTATTTTTGAGGATGCAGTAAGAATACATCCACGATGCATTTCTTTCCTGTTCAAAAGGGAGAAATTCCAACATAGACTACGAAAGTTTGAAAGTGTTCCTCGTGTCAAGTGCGCGTTTTGGTTTTTTAAGGTGGATTTGGATAAAAATAGGTGTGACTGAATATTTGAAGGATCGGTATCATCAGCATCGGTCGTGAGCGAGACTATCGAACTCTCGGACACTCGTTTGCCACTGGATATGGCTGGTCCGGGTTCGCGAGCGAGTCGATCGGGCGCACAGGTGTCCCTTCTCGCTCCTCGGATTACGAGGGAAGCCGCGGACCAATCGAAAGAGATGAGAGAGCATCGCGAGGGCTGGACCAGTGTCGATTTATCGTGATACGATCGATCGATTTTACCGAACGGGATTAGACGCGATAACGAGGAAAGCGAGAAGAAAAACAAATTGCCGTGCGCGCCAATTTGTCAGTGGGGCAATTTTTTAAAGTGGATTCGCGTTGAGGGCAACGCGAACGATGTCTGAGATCGGATAAGAAAAGTTTTCATCGGATGTGAAAAGTGACAAAAACTTTGTGCATGGATCACGCTACGTTGTTCGCACACATATTTTAAGGACTTTGTACATCAGCATCGCAACATCTTGCCTTGGGCAAAGAAATTTATCGGTTTCTTTTCCAAGATCCGTTAACGACATCCTGATAATCCTTCGAAGATTAGAATTTTTCGTATTTGGAGAAAACTTCATCGAAACTTTGCTTCGGATGAGTTTATACTTGTGAAAAGTTTTATTCAGGTCATCGAGCCCTGATTTTAATCTTTTTCTCAAAACGTTTTTTCCACCCCGGTTTTCGATCCCGCGCTTTTTGTCGTCCTCATCTCCCGAGTCCATCGCGGGTTATGAAATCCTGAACTGGATCTTGAGGAATCCAATAATCTGCGCCCTTGGGAAGCTTTTCACGTCCTTTTCACCTCGTCATCCCGGACAAAAAAATTCTGACGATCCAACCAAAGGAGAGAAAGGGAAATAGAGTTCAAAGTTTTTCAAGATTTCCGCCATCGCACGTTTTTCCTCCGACACGAGGTGCGAAAAAAAGCGAAGAGAAGGAAGAACCCCGGAGGCCCGTAATCCGAATCGCGGACACTCGAACTCGCGCAGCGTCTGCGTGCTTCGAATCGAGCCTCGCACGCGCTTTTCCGGCTTTTTTTTCCTCACGCACTCGTCTCTTTCCCTCTTTCCTTGGTCGATTCGCGGCTGGACCACTCTCGACCGTAGAATTTTCGTTCACCTTTCCGTCCCCGTCGCGAGTTCATATTTGTGTTGACGAGCCCCGAAGCGCTCTTGTCTCTTGAAAGAGAGCAAAGAAAAAACGAAAGGAGAATCGACCTACGCCCTGTTCGTGAGAAAAGCCTCGAGCTCGGTCACACGCCTCGCGATCCCCGAGAGTTCAAGATACCAGGTGGGGGACAAGTGTGTCTGTTTTTTTCACGTTTTTTTTTGTGACGGGAGTGTGTGTAAAAGAGCCGCCGAACGCCGATCGTGTCAAAGGGTTGAAAGATGAGCTCATCCGGGTGGAAGAGAGCAAGTATCGCGCACACGAGCTCGCACACTCAGCCAATTTCACGCTTTTCGGGACAGCTCGCTGTCATCCTACTCGTTCTCGCCAAGGTGAGTGATCTCTTTTGAATAATTCGTCAAACATCATCTCATCGTTGAAATTCAACGCAAAAAACTTTTTTGTCCGTTATGTTCAAGGAATAATTTTTTTTTCAACTTTTAAAAGTTCACTTGGAGTAAAGTACTTGCGTATTTTTTATTCTGCAGAAAGTTTTTTTTCTTGTTGGATTTCAATAGCGTGATAGAAATATATTTTTCGTCCCGCTGGGATTGACAATTTATTTTTGAAAGTTTAGATTGTGGATCCGATCGAAATTTTGACGAGTTTGACAACAAGCAGTGCAACTGACGTATTCACTAAACGTACTCTGAATTCTATTTCCGAGAGCATAGAAATGAGATAAAAAATGAATAATTAAATATAAATTAGGAATCGTTTAACAATCAATTATTTACATTTCCAATAATTTTCAACTAAATAGACATAAATACATTTTAGTCCAATTTGAATGTTACCTTTGGCATTTGTAGAATTTTCAGCAGTTTATTTTTCATCCCAATTTCTCTTTCATATTGAATTCATATAAATTAGGAATCGTTTAACAATCAATTATTCATATTTCCAATAATTCTCAACTAAATAAGACATAAATACATTTTAGTTCAATTTAATTCTGAGCCCTGGTATTTGTGGAATTTTGAGCAATTTATTTTTCATCCCAATTTCTCTTTCATACTGAATTCATATGAATTAGGAATCGTTTAACAATGAATTATTTATATTTCCAATAATTTTCAATTAAATAAGACATAAATACATTTTAGTCCAATTTGATTCTTACCTTTGGCATTTGTGGAATTTTCAGCAATTTATTTTTCATCCCAATTTCTTTTTCATACTGAATTCGCATAAATTAGGAATCGTTTAACAATCAATTATTTATATTTCCAATAATTTTCAATTAAATAAGACATAAATACATTTTAGTCCAATTTAATTCTTACCTTTGGTATTTGTGGAATTTAGCAATTTATTTTTCATCCCAATTTCTCTTTCATATACTGAATTCACAATGAGCATGAAGAGCAGAATTTCGTTTTTAGAGAAATATACGTGTATATTGTGAAAGTTCTGTTCTTATCAGAGCTTATGCATCTTTTTATCGATAAGAAAAATTCGCGTCTGGACGTTGTGTCATCCTGAATATCAATTCGCTTGAAAATTCTCGACTTTCACTCGAAAACAAACCTACGCCTGTAATTAGTGAGGAAATCTGTAATTATCGAAAGTTCACGTAATTCTTTCATTACATTTTTATAGACGATCTTATCGATTGCGACGATCAAGATTTAAGTTTTCGTTATTACAGATAAAAGATCGATTCAACGTATAGCTCGATTAAAACTGATGACAATTAGCTCGTTGCTGGATTCAGATGTGCACAAGAACTTTTGATCAAAAAATAATAATTCAACAAAAAGTATATCGTCGCGGAGATTTTCAATTATTCAAGGGTAAGATTGAATCGGAAATTGAGCTTGACAATCCAGACGATAAGGAGAAAATAAATAGTCGGCAAAAAGTAAAGAAGAAAAGAGGAAGTAGACGAGCCTTGACGTGGAAAGCAGAGCACGACCGGCGAGATCCATTTAGCGAATTTATATACACCTCGTGTGGAAAATTAATTCGCTATTTTTAAAAAATAAATATACGTGTCGGACAAATGGTTGAGCTTCACGCTAGTCGTATATCGGCGCTAAGTTTCAACATTTATGAATTAAACACTAAAAGCTCGATCGCGTGACTGACCAAGCCCAAGAAAACACGCGGGCGCGCACCTAATTTTTTCTCTCTCGTTCCCTCACGTGAGCTCTCCGGCACGAGACTCCTATCTTTTCGCGAATACTTTGAGGAACGTGAAAAACGAGACTCCGCCGAGAGTCTCTTTTGCAGCGTGAAAATTCTTAGCGCGAAGTCACGGACCTCGCGGGCATGCAAACCGAAAAGAAAATGTTTCCTCATCACGGATATAAAATTGTATACATAATAATTTTATTTCTCGCATATCTAAAACAAAAATAATCAGAAAAACTGATAAAAACAAGAATTAATGTAGATACGTTAATCTGCTAATGTCTAGTGACTAATAACAACAATTAAAAGTAACATTGTAAAACTAATAATTCATTTCTGGGCATGAATCTCCAATACGAAAGATCATATGTTTTGCGGTATATCCCGGAAAACGATTAATTTTTTTTATTTCGATGGACAAAAAATGTTTCCTCCCACGAAAATAAAACTGCGATGGATTATCGAATTTCAACAACGAAAATAATCAGTCACTGACAAACACGAGAGTTATTTATAACAGTACAGCAGTATTGAACTCAAAACCAATAGAAAATAATAGTCATGTAATAATCAAACCAGTAATAAATACTACATATTACTATATCTACAACGGTGACTAACAGTGCCACTAATGATATAGTAACTGGTAAGAATAATTAGTAACTGGATAAAACTAACTTTCGTGTTAAATAAAAATCTGCAAATAATCATCAGTGTTTGACGTATCGAGGAAAACAATTGAATTTGCATTCTGATTAGTTTCGCGGTATAATTGAGAAAGTAGTATAGGAACAGGATATAGTTTTGGTGTGCCAAATGGTACGGATGAGGTTTCTTTGTTTGTTGGAAAATCGATAAAAGATTACGAGCGCACGGAGCACGTGGGCAAGTGATTGGAGAAGCGAGCAGGCAGACTGCGCGACGCTCTTACACTTGCCCGCGAGTCCATAAAATTGAGCGTACACACAAACATAGTTAATACTGACTGGTAACTCAACTAGAGGAGCGGGTATACAGAAAAGTTACACACCGCGGGGAAGAAACTCCGCGTCGGGAGTAAAGTGCCCGAGGCGAGGAAACGAGCCAAAGAGAGAGAGAGAGAAAAAATATTGGTCCCGCGTTTATCAGCGGCGGAGTTTAGCCACGTCCGAGCCGAGAATTCTTAGCTGACGAATCGTCGAGCTATCTGCCGGCAAAAAGTCAATCCGGCTCGGAACAGGTGTCAGGGAATCGTAAAGGAGAGAAAAAATGATTAGCCGTTCACCGTTCTTCCCCCTTTTTTTTCTTCGGGGGTCTCCGGTTTCGTCGTCGATTTTCGTTGCGAGATATAATTGCAGTTATATTTTTCCAATTATTCTCGATTTATGGATCCAGAGTTTAGAGCAGGCTTTATGTAATTTTTGCCATTTGTGATTCTTTTTCCTGACGTAGATATACACTCGTGAATGAAACGAGAGAAAGAGGGAAAAATGCATGGAGATATGAGAATGTGGAACACCTTCTGGCACGATCCAACATTCAATGACCCAGTAAAAACTTTCAAGTGTTCGAGAAACCAAACGAGCCTCCTTGATGTTTCAATTTTACGAGGGCAAAGTGTGTTTGCTCGCGGTACAAACGCGTATTTGTTTCTTTCACTCGTCGCCTTTTTTTTCTCATTTCTTTTTTCACGCGGAAACATCTGTTCGAGTCATCACTTCGATAAAAAATTAATTCGGTGAACTCGCGTGTCTGCATTATCGGAATTTCTTTCATTTTTTTTTCGCTCGTTAGAAATTTTACTCGAGTACGAGCGAACGAAGCGTTAACAAGCGTGATGAATCGAGAAGGATTTTAGCGCCTGATGGTATATACAAGCGTGTGATTCTTCTTCTTCGGAATTTCAACAGATATTTTGATTATGATGAGACAAAAATAAGAGAGAGAGAGAGTTCATAAAAACGCTACTAAAGATGAATATAATGAAATGCTATTAGCTAATTGCTTCAAGCTCGGAATAATAAAATCAAAAATATGAAATACAGCCTGAGCAACTTCATTGAACGAATTTTCACATAGTTTGTATCGTCATACAATCAATTATATTTATCATACATCATGATGAAATCTCTGCGTACCATCTCCGAAAGTAGCACATTTCATGAGAAAACAAAAATGGCATCCATAGAAAATAGACTGTAAAAGCTTTCGAGAGCAACGAAACGAACTAAAAAAAATAATAAATCTTAAAATTAATAATAAAAATATAAATAATCTCTTTACACGCACGATTGTCGAAAAAGCACTGAAAATCGTGAGCTGAAAGATTCGGGTCGATAATTTCGCCTCGTGCTCCGCACAATTTTTTGACTCAAAAATCTATATAAAAAAGTGCTGAGAACAATGAAAATAAAATCGGTAAATAAAGCAATTTATCAGAGTGATACTAATGGAAGTAAAATAAAAAGAATGCCAGTTAACTCTCGAGATTGTATCTCGTGCAATTCCGATGAAAGGAAAGGCGCAAGGAAACTTCAAAGTCCAGAGACGTCTCCTTCCGGGCATCCGGTGTCTCGGGTGCGACGAGACAAAATAAACGAGCCTCGAGTTTCTCGTCTCTCGCGACGAGTGGTTCAGCTTTTTTCGTCTCTAGGCAAGATACAAGAGGGGTAAAGGGACCTCTTTCCCTTCCTCCCTTTTCCTATTTCGCTTTTCTTCTTTTCTGATTTTCGTACACACAGAAAAAAACGTCGAAAGATCGTCGCCGAGTGCGAGACACCGTGGCGCGATCCCTCGCGCCGACTCCATCGCGGAACTCCGATCTTGCTGGCGTTTGTCCAGAAACGACGAGAACAAGGAAAAAAAAGAAGGAACGAAAAAATAAATAAAACGAGATCTTCCATCGGTTTTCTTTCTCGTCCCTTTTATATACACCACAGGATTCAGGGGAACATTAACCTTCGAAGATTTTTCAAGCATAAATTTGAATAACTGCGCGTTCATCGTCGATAATCGAAGTGACGATAATTCATAGTTATTACCGCTATTATCTCGTTCTGGGATGCAAAAACGAATAAATTCATCACGGTCGTGATAAAATCACGAGATACGAGATATCTAGTTTTTTTGACGTTTTTCCTCTTTCCATCTCGCTCCCGCGTTTCCGGGTAATTTGAATATTTTGAATTAACGCATATGCAGTCTCTTTTTTGCGGAGTCCAAAGCGCGTTACGTGTGCGTCGCTTCTTCTCTTTGTGCGGGACTTCAATGCTCGTTACCTCTCTCGCATTTTTTTTTCTCGCTCGGTTCTCTCTTGTAGCCAGAGGGTACTTGCGTAACCGAGTAACACACACACACGCATACACACAGACACACTTTTGTGCGCACTTCATCGCGTTTCCTTTATTTCCTCGCTCTCGTCCTTCCTTTGCCTCTTTTTCAGCGAGAAGCGAATTTTTTTTTTCCTCTTTATATCCTTGCGCTTTCGTGCATATTTAACGAAAGTAACGGTAAGCAAACATTCTTACGTTCCGTTATTAAAAATTACAGAAATAATATCTCGAGAAGTTTCAGGCCGGATGGAGAAAAAATGAGAAAAATTTCGGAGGCTGCCAGTCTCGCCAAATTTTGCAAATTTTCCACGTCGCGCGAGAGTTTTGTTCCGGAAACGACGAGACGGATCCGGAGCGTGGAACAAAAGCGACGTTGGACCGAGAAAAGCTCCGGGGAAAAAGGGAAAAAAGCTGCGAGTGAGCTTTCACATCCGTGAAACTCAAATATTGGAAAACTTTTTCAATTTCTTTTTTTTTCACCTTCCTGATATTTTTTCTGATTCTTTCTTCCTCCTTTCGTTTCCCGCTTACCCATTTTATTCCGCTCTTCTCGTTGTCGTTCGCAAAGCGGGACCCCCGAGATAATGCAAAACGAGGAGATCTTGGTTAATGAAAATGGACAAGAATGCTGCCGGCTAGACGTCGACTAATGCACTCGGTTCCTGCTCAAACAGCAGCGAATGCTCATTCTCATTGTCGTTTTTCATTTTATTTTTATCTCAAATTCTATAGATGTGACGCGCAAATTTAAATGTTTCTTTGAATCTGCTTGCAAATTTGCATAAGCCTTTTGTAACATATAAAAATGTTGCTTGAAATCAGACAAAATATCACGTAAAGGTCGAAATATTTATTTTGTACGAAATTTCATCTCTTAACGTGAGAATTTTTTATTCCGGTTTGAGGGTAAAAAATAGCACCTATATAAAAATAGCTTTCTCCTTTAAAATTCGAGAGTGATAAAAAAAAATTTTCTATCATCAGAGGAAACTGGTTTTACTTTGCTTTTATTCCACGTTTTGGCTTTTTACACCCGAATTCTTTTGAAATTTTTCTCTCAACGAGTTTTCTCGGTGCTATATCTCTACTCCTTTTTGTCTAATTTCCACGTAATACGAGCTTCAGGCAGGTGAAATTCAGGGCACGGCGCGCGTTACCACTCGCGCGCTTTTTCATACCTCTTTTTTTCACCTCGTTTCATTTCCATGGGATATTTATTCGCACCCGTGCGCGCACGCATTTTATATCCAGGGAAAATGGGAAATCGACTTTTTCTTTCTACGTGTCATGTCATTTTAGTTCGGCGCCAACTATTGAAAATTCTTTCTCGCGCGAATGGAAAACGAGGCGAACAACAGGAATTCGCTCATCGTCGCGTCAATTTTTTTCTCTTTCTCTTCTCGATCGAGCTCCTTCTCGCTTGTTTTGAAAATAATCACTGCTCGAATCGGATATAATTTATGTTTTATAATCAAGGAAAAAATTGTACGAGCCGTATATCAGAGCTGACAGCTTACTACTGACGCAAATTTTCCTTTTTTTCTTTCAAGATTATAATTATTAATAAAGTTAATAACAAATGAAGTAATTTTGAGCTTTATATCGTTGAGTTTTTCCTGAGAGTTCACCCTGGATCAAGCTCTCGAGAAAATTTCTCGCAACGTCGCTCATTTTTCCATGTTGAATCGAATGCGAGTAAAATGAGTTTTTATACGATGTATTTTTAAACCGCGCTTCCATGCATTCGCACTCCCCATCGGTCGATGCGATTTTTTTTTCACTCGGGTTCACGGTTACTTTTGCCAGACATTGTGTAATCCAGAATAATGCATGGGCTGCATTTCTCTCTCCGAAGCTCATCGCTCTTTTTGTACTTGAAGGACATCTCGTACAATTCGATTTTTTTATTCATCGCTCTGATGAATCGGTATCTTTTCTGTTTGAAGAATATTAATGATTCGTCATTGTTCTCCTCTCAAATATATTACACTTTTGATAATTATTTATTATTTCAAGAATTGATGCATTACTTTTTTTCAACATTCTTATTTTTAGACTGATGGAGACTGCCTCTGTTTTCAATTTTATATTTTACGATTGGGAGGAATTTTTTTTTGTTTTTACGCGTTGCATCAATATTATCTTTTTCGCGGTTCGATGCCTCAATCGTCGGTTTTGCAATTTCGAGCATCGAGCGCGTTACCTCTTCATCGTCGAACATATCCGGTTTGGTGTATGGAGGTAGGGCGTGTGCGCGGCACAATGAGAGAATATCGACGAGAGTTTGATATATCGTGCGCTTCCCACAGCGAGGACGCGCGTTCGCATGCACGGTTACATTTTCGAACGGCAAAGCCGAATGAAGAGAATACAGAAATTTCGATAAACCGAGGTACACTCGACAGGAGCGACGAGAACGTTGCCAGAAACGACAGGACAGACCCAAATCCGAGGTATATTAATTTTCTATTCACTCCGCGGACTTCAAAACATCTATATAGAGTTGATTAATGTTCTCCATACAATATTTTAGTAACTACAATACTACAAGGTATATAATTAATACAGTACGATAACTACAATAGAAGCCATGATAATAATTAGTGACTACTGATATGAATAACTATTACCGCTGTTGTGGTGACTATAATATACTCACAAAAACATCATCAAGATGGTGTAAAAAAAGGAGACAAATACATTTTTTCATAGCATTATGGTAAATAGAGAGATTTTGTCGTAACATGATAAATCCACTAAATAATAATTAAAATTATTTTAAAAATATACCAATGAGCTGATAAATACATAAAATTCAATCAGAGTACAATAGTATTAAAGAATAACATTTCAAAAAAAATACTTTCAATAAAAATGAATGTTTGTTTTGGACTGTAGCAAAAGCGCTTGTCTTCGCGTATAGATAGTCGCGGTCGTTCGGCCGATTTTGATATTTTTTGATTGATTTTTTTTTGAAAATGTACTTGCCTCGTGTCTCTACCGCGACTCTTGATATTTTTTGATTGATTTTTTTTTGAAAATGTACTTGCCTCGAGTTTCTACCGTGACTTTTGATGAACCCATCAATGGTACTGCGAGAATAATTGTAGCTAATAAAAATAATTGGTTTTTCGCTATAAATAAATGAACTGGAAGTAAATGTTTTTCCTACTAATTTCACTAATAAATAGTGACTACTGATATCAATAACTATTACCACTGTTATGGTGACTATAATATGAACCATCAGTGGTACTGAAAGAAGAATCGTAGCTAATAAAAATAATTGGTTTTTCGCTATAAATAAATGAACCGGAAATAAATGTTTTTCGTTGAGACAGGAAACTGATCGATCGACACTTGACGAGATCCGAAGATCGAGTCAAAATAAGTTTGTCAAAATTAATAAGAAATCAACTGACGCCCAACAAAAATATAAAAATAAAATATAGCTTTGCCAAAATTTAAATTATAGTCAAAGAGCCCCGCACACCGTCTCGGGCCACGGTGCGGCGGGTGAGGAAAGAATTCCGTCTCATCGTACTAGGAGCACAGTTTAAAAATTTGTACATTGGCTTATTTTTTAGTAAAACTAGACAAATATTGCCGAAAGGATGCATCAGTTAATGAAAAAAATGCGAAAATTTAATCTTGGAAGTATACGTGACAACGATGAAAAAATACATATAATTCATCCATAGGGAAATGGAGTCAGTTCCAAATACATGATATATTAATTTTCTATCAACGGAGCACATATGGAAAAGACCTTCAGTTTGATAATGGTTATCGAACAATGAGTGTTGAACGTGACTATGTAGAAAATCGCTGAGGAGTTCTCTAAGAAAAATGCCCAATCAGAAATAACTTAGAATAATTGTATTTTTTTAACTCTTTCCTTTCAATTTCAAATATTGATAAAAATCAGCAGATCAATGCGAGTTCTTGACATAAAATGATGTTGAAAAAAAGTTAATTTGAAAAATGGTTATTGAAAGTAACACGCTTATCGATTCGTTTCCACTGTTCAGATTTTATGTCGCGACATAAAATTTTATGTCGATTGTTTTTGTAGCCTTTCGAAAATTCTTATGAACAAATTTTCCCTGCCGGGTAACTTTTTCTGCGAGATCTTACAGCGAGATTGGTAAATTCTTCTTCTGATGCGTAATTAAAATTTCGTATCGATCAATCCGGTTCGTCGTTATCGAGCTGGTTGAATTCATCCTCTCTTTTTCTTTCTCGCTCGCTTATTACACATGTAATTTATGTACACACGCAAAAGCGTACTTATATAGTCGGGTATGAAGCGTGAAGGCCATCCTCGATCATGTGAGCGTTTTCGTACACACGAGAAAATAATACAGCCGCAAATCGCGGGAATATTAACGTGGTTATAACAAATAAATATGTTGGACCAAGAGCACGTGAGTGCATTTGAAAACGCAATTTCTTCTTTTTTTTCTCAGCAAACATTTATTTATTCGCGTATTCATAATTATCGTCGGATTGTATTTTAATTATTCCTTTAACGCGCATTATGCACGTCTTTTTTTTCAGTCCCAGCAGAATTCTTACTCATCCTTTTTCTCACTGCCTCTATCACACACAATAACTCAGAACTTTTTCGATTTCGCTTGACGTCTGTATTTACCGTGACATTTTGTGCCAATAACGCTCTACGATTAATGACACGCTTTTTCATCGTCGATGACATCCTTCGTGTTTTTCTCACCATAAAACTTCCTTCGATTAACATCCATCATTTATGATATTTTCAAATATGGTAATTCATTGTAATTTGAATATTCTACGAATTAAAACAGATGGGAGTATCTCGAGAGAAAACGCAGAGAAAAAACAACTGGAAAACTAATAATAATTAATTAACATAAATATGCAAAAAAATATATAATAATAATGTAAACCATGTAATGATTGAAATCATATAAATATTAAATGTATAACTGATTTTAATTGTACAGTCAAATACTCAAATGTACATCTGTGACATACGAATTGGTTTGCAATCGATGTAATTAAAATTCGAAAAAAATGTTTCAAAAAATAATTGTCGCGACAAAAAAAACATAGTCCGAATTCTGTGCATTTGTGACAGAAGGAGAATCGTATTCTCCGGAAGTTGAGGCAGTTAAAGCCACATGGCCACATAATCTCCCTCTCTTTTCTCTCTCACGGTTGATCCTTCGCTCAGTCTCCACTCTGGTAGTATTTATACCACGATAACATCCGGATGCGTCTCGTCGCTGCCGAAACGGTCACGGTGAGATAAAAAAAGAAACGCGTAACGAAAAAAATGTCGATGTATACATTGGGGTACAATTTGAACAAATTTTCAGGATAAACAAGCCACCTACATTTATGGTCTTCATTATTTGAGATTATATCGATTCGCACGCATTCGTGGGAATAAGCTCTCTCGAGCTCCCGAACTCGGGGATGGAACGCGCGACGTTGGCCCAGAATCCGAGGCTCATGACCGACGTTTCTAAATTAAGCTTCTTACTACGAAAACACGATTTCAGTGACTATATATTGCGACGAGATATAGTAAAGCTGTTTTATAGAGTATTATCCTCTCTATTCTATTGCGGGTTTGCGTGTCAAAATTTATACAGGGTGTTCAGTAAAATTTGCTCAAAGTGACACCGATGATAAAATCCAAACATATCTGACATAAACTGAAAAGTCTCTCGGTTAACAATTTTTTACTCACATTTTTTTTATATCTATTCAAATAGTTCTGATGTTCTTTCGATGTCAGTCTAATCTTTGTGGTATTAACATTCATGTTAGACGATTTTTATCAATATTTCATTATCCACAGTTATGTATTGCTTGCAATCAATGCCCTAAAAAGTTCATCAATGATGATTGAGATATGACATAAGTACCAAATTTATTTACACAACTTGATCAATGAACAAAATAAAAATAATAATAATTAAATTTAATTCTAATAATAAATATAATAATCTAATAAATTGTAATTCTTTAATATAACTTATATATAGAACTCAATATGAAAATAAATTAGACATAAAAATTAACACATACTATAATGGATTGGTCGGTATTCTTAATAGGAAGGTTTTTAATATGAGTTTGATTCTTTTCGAATTGTGGAGGACTTCTATGCATCCTGGATGCGCGTGCGTTACCGCAAATGTTATTGCGGCAGCAACAATTCTTTGATCAGAAGAGCCGGCATCACGGTACGCTTGCGTTCCAGGACGTACTTATGCGCGAAGTTGAATCGCAGGAATCGAGACGCTTTTAACATAAAACAGGGCTGATGGGAATGAGTTTAAAAGCTGCATAATTCTAGATGATTTTTATTCCTTCGGAATTCGAAAAGCAATATTATTTCCGAAGTGCATGGAAATTTGATGCACTTGAGAAAAAAAAACATTGCATATTCAGACACTCGTTTATCATTGAGGGAGAATTATTTGGACGATTGTTTGGACAATTGAAACGCGTGTGGCGGACAGGCTTTGCACTCTCTCGTAAATTATAAAGGGTGCGCGTGTATGTGAAAAAAAGAGACAACCAGAAGAGGGAAAGAGACAGAGAGAGCGTAGAGAAGGGGAAGTAAGAGAAGGGGAAAGAGCTCAATTCTTATATCGCGAGATTTCAACCGGATTGCGGCGATTAATTTAAATTGCTGCGATTAATCGCTTCTACTATGTGTATATGCGAAACTGCTTTATCGGAGAATATTCGACTTTGATTGGTGCGCATGTATTATTCAAATTTAAATTTATAAATAAGCATTTCTTGAAATACTTAACAAATCTTTTGATTGATCGTGCTTTGATGTTTTTTTAATTAATCAATGATATAAATTTATGTTCCAATTCGTTTCTAGCGTGTGCTGAAAATTTGTGATTCTTTTCATGTTCTACATTCCGATGTTCCGCGGTCCAATAAAATGTGAGACCGATTGTCCGGGTCGACGTCTCGCGTTGACTGGAACCATCAAGTTATTTATTCACGCCATTTCCCTCTCGATGTTACTGACGTCATCGTCAAGACGAATAATAAAAAAACATTAAAAAGTAGCAGCGTCATCAGTCTTCATGCTGTCTGTCGTCTTGCATCCTCGCACATCTGCACCGATGTCATTCTATAAATATAATTCACAATCCAAGTACCATAAAGCCATAAGACACGGTTTGTAGATTTGGAGAAAAAGAAATTCGACTTTCGAATCATTAATCTCATCGGAAGTGTACAGAAAAGGATTTCGATCAACATTAAATTTAATCCAACAAAACATGTTTTTTATGATTCCATTAAAAACGTTAATTTTCTCGCCTCATATTTATTGATGGACCAAATGATTTCTCCACACAGCAATTTCCAGGCTTTGGATAAGATAAAAATATATTTGACAATTTTTACTTCATCAGAAGTTTTTGAAATATACAAGAATTTTTCGATTATGAAAAGGAGTTGAGGTTTGGTCCGGTCAATAAAATCTATCTACACACTTGTCTCTGGAAAAATATTATTTTTGAAAAGAAAGGCCCATATATTTTGTTCCCTCTACACAAAAGAGTAATGCCATTTTCTAGTTTTTTTATAAAATATTAAAAATTTCTGAGGAAACAGTAAATCCATTTTGCATCTCTCTCTCACTCGTATGGGTTGAACCATCAACAGATCCGTGACTGTTCGCATTAATGTGACTCGTTTGCGTCAACAGAACGCAAACAGCTTTTACCGCATCCGTGGGGACTTGGATGGTCGCACAAAGATGCGTCTGGTTAGCTCTTGCACAAATAAGTGCGTTCATTTGCACTCTTACTCTCTTCTCGTCGCTATCACTTATTCTCTAATGGGATTGTAACTTTTTTAATCTTTCTTCCTCCACGTTCAATTTTTTTTCAATCTTAGATCTCGTATCCATTTCGGTAAAAGGCACATTGTCTCGAAAGACATCAGACTGTTATTGGTTAGAATGACATACAATTTCTATAAACAAAGGCAATGAGTATTAGATAAAATAATCTCGATTTATTATGACGTCAATTTTATAAAATAGTTGAATCATTTACATTTTTTAGGTCGATCTAAATTTTTCTTGGAATGATTAATCTAACGAAAGATAGAATCATATTGCAATTACATCCCATTCATCCTCGATTGAGTTGAATCAACAAAATATTTGAAAATCATTGTTTTATAATTATAAAAAATATTGAAAAATTATTTAAATTTTCTAAGTCATCGAAATGAAGTTTTTCTACTGGGGAATTGATCCGAAGGACGCAATCACGTTGCAGCAGCGCTGCACTTTTACTCTCGTTTCGTAATTCTCGTGTTATTACGATTTCCACATAGCGTTCGGAATATTTTTCTTCTCCGTAATTCCCGTCGATTTTCTTCTCTTTTTTCCAAATCAGTTGAATTTCCTGGTGTTGGCCAGATTAATTGAATCTTCGTGTCGCACGCTAAAATATTCCGAGACCTCTGCGTGCGTTTAGGTAGCTCGGGAGGAAATAACATCAATAAAAAAAACGAGAAAAGAACAACGAAGCTTTTTTTCGGGCGAGAGGGAAACACCTGAGTAACCAAATCGTATTTTCGATCGTAAATCTTTCCATTGTTGTCAAACACAATTTCTTAACACGCGATCAGCTGAATGACGGATTCACATTTTTGGCGCACCCTTCACGAGCTAAGTCAACAACGTTCTCAATTTTGAACGAGCTGCGTGCGTCGATTCGTCGAAATCGTGAATAACCCAATTTTCATCGCGTGGTCAACCTGATTTTCATTCGTAGAACCGAGTGAAATTCCTCGCCAAATTCATTAATTTTCGCACTGTCCGTATTGCGAGACGACAGTCATTTAGCCACAGTCACGTATACGTTAAATTTACAATCGCTTCAATTACGGGCGGCGCTAATGAACCCGAGTGGATCGATACAAGAGCCAGCTATATCGATTTATCATGACGAAACCGCAATAAAAGCAATAATGACAATAAAAACAATTTGGCCATGAAACAAATTCAGCACTCATGTAATCGAACTTGCTGCACCAAAAAAAAATTTTCCTCTTATAACAAAAATTGAATAAATGATAAAATAATCGGACCACCGTTTATCAGATCTATGAACGTACAGAAACAATAGAGAAAGTTGTTTCATCGTTATCGTAAATCAGTCACTGATGCTTTATTATCACTCATTAATTATACATAAGAAAAAAGTCAACATCACACCAAAAAATTAAAAAATAATTAACACTATAGAAACTGAAAAGAACTTCGGTCCATCGACAGAAATATGGATGACGATACATGCATGGATGATATCAGGGGAATTCAACATATTGTGCACACGCTGTATATGCGTAGCCTAAATAAGAAAAATTTCTGTATACTTTTTTCTATAAAAATAAATATCACTTAGATACTGCCACAAAATAAATAAAAGTGAATATATGAGTGAATAGATCCAAATCGATAAAGCTTAAAAATTGAATGAACGAAATGTTTCACCGTGCAGATACCTCGCACTCAATTTTCTAAATTATATAAGAGAGAGCATATCGATAAAATCAGAATGCATAATACGCATTTTCGCCGATCGTACACCAGATTGATAATAATCTCGAGTTACGAAGAGAGAGAGAGAGACTCGTTTTCTTTTTATTTCGTTCGGGGAAAACAGAGACGTGTACTTAGTTATTTGCAAAAAGCAACTATAGCTTTGGGAACGCGGAGAGCTCCGTCGTCATCGGACTCTCGTGTGCTTTCTAATTCTTCGCCGAGGTAGGTCGATGCTCAACGGTTACGTCTACAATAAAACTGCCCACTCGCCACACGGAGTTTCCTAACTGCGCGCGAGAGTGCGCCCATAAGCGCTCCGCTCCGTAACGGAACTCTTCGACGTCGGATTCAACCGCAATGATGAGAGAATCGTCGGCGATCTCGTGCGGGGGCGGAGATCATTCTCCCTCTTCGTTTTCTCTATTTCTGAATTTATATTCTCTTCTTCTTCTCTCTCGACTTTTGTTCGTAAAACTCGAGTTCGAGTTTTAATGCATGTGTACAGAAAATCTGCATTTCCCGGCTCAATTTTCTCACCGACTCGTAACTCGCTCTGACGTCACTTCATCCTTTTTACTTTCCGTTCTCTCCGCAGCGACCGCTCATCGATTTGCTTTATCGCCGTTTTTACGGCTCAATGTTTCTCGCGCGTCGAAATCGCGCCATTGTCATTCGCGCGTGAGATCACTTTTTCGCAATCCTTTATGCAGTTAAACATTGCTTTTATTTTTTCTTCTCTCCGTGGTCGGGAATTATTCGAGGCTTTTAATTTTCGTTTCTCACACTAGGCTTGCGAGTCCAGAGATTCAAAGTCGTATACATTTTTAAAACGAGAACATTCTTTTTGCTTTTATTGTGATATATTCCGTTGTTATGATTATTAGTGGTATTATTACTAAAGAAAACAGATCATTGAACGAGACTTAATGGCAGTCAGGGCGAACGGTTTGCTGGCGTGACAAAAGCAAAATATTTTCATTCATTATTCATAAACTCTTGGATATTTCTTGACCGGCTTGCGTACACCGATCGTGAATATTTTTTCATTTTTTTTTCTCGTACATGTTTTTCGTAACCAACGGTGTTTGTTATACTGAGTGTGTGTAATCGAATGTATGTGTGGGTGCATGTGTGCGCGTGAAAATCGTTTCCGAGCTCTCGCACAACGTATTTCGCACTTTATTCTCGTTTCGTTCAAACTTTTTTTCACCTCGACGCGCGGAGGGCAGAGAGCCGACGAGTGAGGTGTTGAACGTGAAATATAGCAGGGTGAGACTGGAATTCGCGTTTGTCGAAGTTCGAGGCTCCATCCGCGGAAAAATGTGCCAGAGAGAGAGAGAAAAGGTGAAAAAACGAGCGAAAAAAGGAGAGATCGATAAAAACGAGACGTGGGTGGATCGCTTTGTGAATTTACCTCGGTAATGAATCTTTTCTCTTTCGCATTTTTTATTACATTGTATATATTCACAGAAACATGTTTTGTGTTTTATCATCTTTATAATAATAGAATAATATCAAGAATGAGACCATAAAAAAATGCAAAACCAAAATAACTCAAGAGGATATGGAAGAATTTTTTTAAAATTTATTAATTTGTATTTTGTAATTCTATTGAGGATTATTTCGGTACTTTTGTTATCGTAAGGTAAGCTCTGAAAATTATCGAGATCGTATTATAAAATGCAAAACGTGCTTGAGGTAATGTTCAAATGTCCTATATCGTTCAAAATCGAACTTTGCTATTTTTTCTCAAAATAAACATTTTTTGAAGAAAAAAAAAGAATCACGTTGTAGTCTTTCCATCAAAGAATAATGTGATGTTCTTGTTTTTTTCGAAAATATCGGTTAAACATCACCGTAAACAATAGTAGATACACGACCTATCGGAAATTCTGGGTCACAGAACTTTTGGTAAATATTAAATAATTAAATTAAATTTTCCATAATTTCTGATATTATGATATTAACGTTTAATTATTTTGTAAATTTCAATTCTTTGGTAAAATTAATTCAATTAAATAAAATAAAGTTTTCACATCAGAATTAAATCTAAAAAAACATTTTTCATTGCCCAATAAAATATATTTTTTTTTCATTACTGATTTGACGCCTTTATTACAAAGGGCATTTGAACATTCGAACTTTTTAGAGTGGCGATGGGAATTATTTATCGTAATAACCGGCATGCACTCTAGAACTATACTGGATGTTATGAAAGCTCGAATCGAACTATAAAATAATGATATTTGAGATGTAAAGTTCATGAACGTAAAATTCTTTCCATAAAGAGAATTCTCCGTCTACGTCACAAAAAGGGATGAAGAAATCCCTCGACAATTATAAAACGTTTGAGAAACGAAAACGGTACAGCCATTGTCCCGTTAAAGCGTGGTCAGGAATTCAGTGATTATCGTACTTTCGTCTTTTCTGCGAACGGAGGTTCTACCGAGGGAGCTCGAACGTGGCCAATCGCTGTGTGCACAGAGTGCTCGGAGCGTCATACCCTTCGGGTACCGCGTGCAATTTAATTCACATGTGAGGTTTCCCATGTAAAATTTACAGTAGTCGACTCCAGTCTGAGATTTTTTTACTCGTTTTATTTGTAATTTAAAGAAATTCGAAACTTGACTTTTTTGTGAATCTCCCGTCAATTTTTTTGTCAAAACCTGTGTCAAATCAAAATGTCAAAATCAAAATCAATTTGTTTCTAATTTTTAAAAATATCAAAATTTGACTTCAATTCGCTCGTGTAAAATGTGCGACTACACAAAAATGTATCCCATAAAAATCGACGACCGATAAATTCCCTTCAAGATTCCTTTTTCACGTTTATTTAATATTTGTAATAAAAAAATTTTTTAACTTGACTTTCGATGAACGTCCCCTTCGATCCGTTCGTGCTAAAAGTGCGTGATTCACATGTATGAGGTATCCCGTGTAAAATCAACGACAGACGGACTTCACTGCGAGACTCCTTCAAATCCAATTATCTCCGATTCTAAAAAAACCATACGAAACTTGACTTTTGATGAACGTCGGCAGTTCTCTTCCGCGTTTAAAAATAAACCATAAATTCGTCCACTTTCACTCGCTCTGAGAATATTTACGAGACGCGCTTTTGCTGCGAATACACAAGGATTTTAGGAACGTTTAACCGAAGCGACGATAAAAGTGACGCTCGATCGGCTCGCGACTTACATTTACGAGCGAGAGGAAAAAAAAACATTCGCGATTTGAATGGAAAACTAGTAAAGAAGGAAGAACAAGCCGAACGTACATGCGTGTTGAACCAGAGACGCGAGACTTCCGGTATTTTGCAACTCTGACTAATTTGCTAAGCATCGTAAACGTGTTTCGTAAGAGCGGTTTTCATTTCACAATTATCTCAAAAGTGTATTAAAAGTGAATTAAAGCGGGTCTCGAGTGAATTTCGCTGGAATTCACTCCTGTAAGGGGCAAAAGTAGAGTTATAGAGGGTGTCGGCTTTGTTCTTCGAGTCTATGGTGACTCTCCAACTATTAGCGAATAATTACAGACTAATTTGACAAGGAATTCCTCATATTGAGGGTGCATGCATACGGTTGCTTAGGTGGAGGAGCGAATTTCAGCAAAAGTTGGCGAGAGCTGAATGGCGTCGCGGGAGTTGAGACTGTTAATGGGATTTGCCCTGGTAGGGGAAAACCGCTTTTGCCTTGAAAAACGTGGTAATACGTCTCGTATACGCCAGGCGAAGTGAAAAAAAAGCCTCGGGAAAAGAAGAAAGAAAAAAGAGCGCTTTCGCCATCCAGTAAACTCTCGCAAACATCGCCGGCGCAGCCACGACACGATTCATGACGACCGTCCTCACGATGAAAACTCCGCGAGGATTTACCTTGAAAACGCGGTTTCGCACGAGCCAGCTTACCATCTCGCTCGCTCCGGGTGTAATAATCGTTCCTTTGAATTATCTCTTTTCTCAAGCCTCGAACTCTTAAGTATCTTTCATCTAGATCTAAGATCTCTCTCACGACCTTTTTTTACCTTAATTTCAGTCCATGTCTCTCTGTTATGCATACTTTTTACTGGCCAACAAATTTTTCGATCGACGTATTTATACACACATCTGATATTGTTTATATGCTTATGCATATGTATTTTTATGTATAGGTGTATAAATATATGTGTACATATAAATAGATAGAATATTATGTAGATTAACTTTCACTGGATCAAGAGAGCCTTTCCAAAGTGATTCAGAAATAAAAAGTCACGAAAAAACGATTGTATATTGTCGGGCGTATAATTGGAATGGTTAAATTAATCAGCGTGAATTTTTTGTTCATTGGAACTTCCAACCTCAAGAAAATGCTCTCGAGAGTGCAGTGTCGTTAAAAAATCATGCCGCAATTACCCGAGTGCGGTTATAAAATTTTTAAGCGTACTAAATGCTTAACAAAGATTTTAGGACGTTATTTTGCTGATTACACTTAACTATGTGGAAAATTTATTTTCGATCTAGATTTTCGAATTGAAAGTGGTTTTCTGCATTTTTGTTAACTTCAGGTTTATGTGTTAGTCTACGCTCCTTTTTCAAACATTACTTTGGTCTGTTATGTCTTCGGCGAAATAATTATTTGAAAAAATTTACAATTTTTCAATGTGTGTGGGCAACCACGCAGTAATGTTTTTTTTCTCTGAAAAATTGATACAAGTTGTCGAATTTTTTTTTGTTGTGAATTCATTTGTGCACTGAAAAAATTTTTTGGAAATTCCCATCTTTTTTTCAGCATAGAAAATGTACGTTTTTTTGTATATCTAATTTTTTTATTACTTGGCGTCAAGACACTGCCGTGTCTTTAGATTGGATTTCAACTGCAAGTCTGGTGTCGATTATGCAGAATCGTCAAAATTTCCCAACTTCCTTTATTGCCGCAAAAAAAAAAATTTATTCAGAATGAATCATTGTGGAAGAGAGAGAATAAATTCGAGTAAGACACGCTTTAGACGTGAATCTGTGATTCGTTCGTTCTCGCAATGGCATTCCTCTCGCTTCCTCCGAACACCGAGAGACTTTCACTTCTCTTTGTACTTACTTGCAAGAATGTCGTTACAGCTACGCCCCTCTAAATCGTTCAAACATATGTAAGTGGCATAGAGATCGTTAATTGGAAACAGCTCCAGATTAAAGAAATTTAATTGATAAGAAGGACAAATATTTCACGTGGAAATGTTATGTGGAGAATGATTCACCATTGCGAACAATTCATCTTAACGAGAAAATACATATTAAAAATGAAAATAATTGTGGCTAAGTGGTGTTTAAATAGTGGAAAATGTCTACCTTTCGTGTCCATTTTTATTTTAACGAAGGTTAAATACGATTTACGAAAGTAGAATACTGAAAGTCTCTTGAGGTTTTGCGCTTTTATTTCCTAGCGGTGCTTTTCTTCGGATCTTTCATGGTAATTACGAAATTCCGCTGCTGGTTTAAATTCTACTTAACCTCATACGGCGATTATTCCGAAATCTTACTTTGTAATGCTTTTGAATCCCAATTAACAACGACTTTAAATGAAGATTTTTCCGATCTTCGTGAAACTTGAAAATAAATATTAATAAATAAATGGGGTTCTCATTCAATTTTTGAACAAATTTTATTTTTGAAATGAAAGCTATTTAGAAGATTAATTTGCAATTTCGTCATGTTTCGAATTTTTTATTTATTCCTCATTCTATGATTGTCATTTGGAAATATAAAAACATCCTAGGATTTTGTTCTCCTAAATTTTCGATGGAACCGGAAATGTAATTTACGGAATAGTCAAAAGTCATTTTTGCAAATTTTTTAAATTCTAAATTTCTATCTAACTGTAAAATCGGAAAAAAAATTCCGGAGTGTCTTGTCTCCCGTTCTTTTAACCCAACCTGAATTTTTCATTTCCAGACACGTCGAGTGTTGTCGCCAGGAATCAAGAGAAACGAAAAAAAATTTGCGGCGTACGTGAAACTTTTGGTTTCACGGTCGTTCGTTTCGTTCTATCATTCATTCGCTTCTCTTTCTCGTACATACATGCACTCATTTTTATTTTTTTCTTTGCTTCGTATAAGGTCTCCAGAGTCATACGCGATTCTCTGGATGTTTTCACTGTTGCCTCGATCTCTCGACTTGGCTTCTCTCCAAATCGCGCTACCAACACGTCCCCTCTGCTTTCTCTCTCTCTCTTTTACTCCGTGATACCTATATTTTTATATTTTCATGTACATGTATCGTATCACGTACATTTTATATACTTTTTCGTACACGATCGGAATAAATTGTGCGGCTGGAGCTCGTGAGATATCGTTTTGCGAAATGAAAGATCTCATCCTTTTTTCCCGCTCGATCTCTTTTATCGTGGTCATACATGTAGTATCGTTTCTCCATAAATCTCCAAACGAATAACTTCTAAGTTGTCGATCACACTAATTACGAGATCCGACTTTAGACAAATTTTTCATCATCCATCAATACACTCAAGGTAGTACTATCTGGGTTTTAGACTTACCGTTAAGAATTTCACGAAACTTGATGAGCATATTGATACCTTACAATAAGAATATGAACCAGTTAAATTTTCAATGGTTTTCGGAGAACTGAAAAATAGTTATTAGATTACAAAATAGATTACAAAATGCATGCTTTTGATTAATTAATTACTAATTATTCTCATCACAGACTTTGAACCCCAAATTCTAAGTGACCAAAATGTTCAAAACATTTTTTTCATAAGGATCAATGTTAAAAGCATGTATTTTATAATCTTAATAATTATTTTTCAGTTCTCTGAAAACCTTTGAAAATGTAACTGGTTCATATTGTTATTATGTAAGGTATCAATATGCCAAGTTTCGGGAAATTCTTAACAATACCTAGGTCTAGAACCGATAGTACTACTTTAAATATTCAATGAAACAAAAAACAGCAAATAGTAAAATTTTACATACATTTTTGCCGAATAAAAATGCAGGATATTTTTATATCATATGTATATTAAATGAATGAAGAATGATATAAATGAATAGATAGCTAAAGGATAATCTTCCGGAATTATTAAAATTCAAACTTTGTAGTAATCGTTCATAAATCTCCGAAAATACGCTCATGATTTATTCTGCGGGTAAAATCGTGTAGATATTACGGCTAAAATTTACATAGGTAGATTAAAGGGTCACGATAATATGAGAAATATACCGCAGCTTGAATCTAAACGATTAATCCTTCAACCGTAGGTCTGACCATATTTCGATCCCATATTTTTTATTTACCGAAATGGTCAATTTTGTACAGAAACAATTTTCCTAAATTATTAAAATGCTAGCTTTGTATTAATCGTTGATAAATATCCAAAGGTACGGATGATTTATTCTCACATCAGAGCAAAATCGTGTAAATATGACTGTTAAAATTTGCATAAGTAGATTATGGGTCAGGAAAATATGAGAGATATATAGAGCGGTTTGAAACTAAGCGATTAGCCCTTTAACGCTGTATCTGACCGAAACGAGCCACGTTTCGAGCGCCTGTTGGCAGGAATACGTACGAGTTAGACTCGAGTTTCCTGTCTCTTTGTAAAACGTCCTCTCACTCTCGCGCTAGCCACACACTGCGGTTTCAAAGCTGTACCGTAGCCAGATAAGGACGTGTGCTCCGAGCCTGTGAATTAATAATCCCCGCTGTCCGCTTACACAATTCTCAACGAGATTTAGACACGAGTCGTATGTATGACTCTGTACGTATTGTATGTATATAAAATGAGCATTGCAAAGGATTGCATTAGTCGATTTCCCAAGTTTATAAAGCGAGATTAAACAGCTGCCGGCTCGAATTTAAGTCCATTCGAATTCACAGTCAACACGGATTTTATGAAGGAACAATTTTATCTCGATGGAGTAAAAATATGAACAAAAGAGTCGGAGAGATAATTTTTTAATTTACTTTTTTCGAATTGTTTAGTTACGCCTGAAGTAATCAGCTTTCCATCAAAATGGATCTTTCAACTTACGTTCGGATATGTACAAGGTCTTGAAACGAATTTGTGAATTTTCTTGTCTCTTTTTACATTTATCCTCTTTAAGGTCGTGTTCAACCCATAGGAGTGCGAGAGGGGCACACGCAAAACAGATTTGCTATTTTCTGAGATATTTTTAATATTTTAGAATAAAACAAAAGGATCACATTATTCTTTAGAAAGAGTTCTTTAGAAAGAAACAACGTGGTTTATTTGTTTTTCGAAAATTGTTTATTTTCAGAGATAATAGGATACCTAATTCGATTTCATATACGATGTAGAATCTTTATACACATCATCTTAAGTAAAAAAAATTAATCCCTGACTCAGTATGAATAATTTTTGCAATTGATACAAAAATCAAAAGTTTGTACGACATGGTGGTACGAAAGACAAAGAAAACATATTATGATTCAGCATGAAAAAAATTGTTTGTTAAATTATAATGACAAAATCGAAACTTTTTCTTCAAAGGGTTTTGACACCACTAAACAAGAAAATCCATGTAAAATGAACAGGTAATTTAAAAATGATGGTGTTCGAGAAATTTAGCGACATTGTTCATATATCGCTAAATTAAGGTATTCCTAGCGCAAGGGGAGGTATCGAAATTTTGATCTCGTTTTTTTCATATTCCAAGTGGACTGAGCATTTAAGTCCATTAGGAAAAGTTATTGGAAATCAATTATAGAAAAACATACTCAAAATTCAAATCGATCCTGCGTAAAGTTTATTTGTTATATAATAAAAAAATCATAAAAATAAATGTGTGCAAAATTTCAATAGGCTTCACCGACCAAAAAATCGAGATACTCGTCGTTAATATCGTGATATTTAACACGGGCTCTTATGGGAGGTTGCGCGAAAAATGACGATTTTCAAGAATAAATATCTTGATTTTTCAGTCGGTAACACCCCCTGAAATTTTACACAGTTTGTTCATATGACATCAAAGAATGTTTCTGCAAAGTTTCGGTGAAATCTGAAGATAATTATTTCATGCAAGGAATACCTTAAATCATCCTTTTTGTTTTTTAAATTTTCATCGACGTCGTTCCTTGAGTAGTTGAACAACAGAATGTATCAGTAATACATATTCACGGCATGTTTAGATTAACGTCGAAAAAATGTATTCTGTTAAATGAGAATAATAATTACGAGAAAAAATAATGTTCTCGTATTTATCGCAGAAGAACATTCTCTGTTGAAATTATATCGGAGGAGCGGAAATTTCTAAACGAGAATAAATATTTGGAGGATGCACGGGCGTTCGGACGTCGGTGTATAAAGGTCTCAGGTCTGAAGTTTCGTACCTGATCATCGGAAGGAACAATGGGGAACGGAAGGTTTCCACGAAACCGATCGTAGAACCGGTCTCACGAGGAATATATAGGAATAGAGCGTACAAACGTTTGCGCGCACGGCGCTTATATTTTATATGTTATAACGTAGTAAAACGTATTATTGAAACACAAAGAGAAGCGCGTCAGCGTGAATTCACGTGAATATAATACACGCTGGAGATGGGAAAGTAAAATGGATTCTGCTCGCTCGTTAAATCGAGAGAGTGTGATTAATCTGAATGAGAATTCTTATTTTTTACTACGGCGGCGCCGCTTGTTTTTTTTTTTCTTCACTTTTTGCACAGCTCGAGTGTCAATTCCCATACGCGAGTTTCATTCGAACCGACGAGAGGGAAATTTTCTCGTCTCGTACACTTTCTTCTCTCGTTAAATCAGCAAATGAATGATTATAAAATCCATCTATTCGGAATTTATCGATCATTCGCTTCAAAAAGTACACGATTTATTTTTCTATAAATACTTTTTTCTTAATTTATTTTCTTATTCGATTTTTACTTTTTGGTTACTATTATTTAATTTCATGTTTTGCGGAACTCGATGAGTATCACGCGCGAGTCTGATCGTACGATAAAAACTTCAGCATACACGATGAATATTTTTTTCTACAATTTATTCTTCTCGCTTCCTTTCCTCCCTTTTACTTTCCTCTTTTTTAATTTGATTTTTCATTCACTTTTTTATTGCGTTTTACATAATTCAATTTTCAATTTCCATGATGTGTAAGCCTGATGGTCATCCTGACGAGAGGGAAATTTTCTCGCCTCGCACTTTCTTATCCTGTCAAATCAAGAAAAACGGATGATCATAAAATTCACGTACTCGCAATTTAACGACGATTCCATTTGTTTCGAAAAATACTGATAAAGAGCATTCAACAGTACTTTTGTTACGAATCTTTTATGTTTTATTCTTTTTGTTTCTCTCACCTCTTTCGTCGATAACACTTGTTTCAATCGCGAGCTGATTTACCAAAAATAAATTGCTCATTTTTGTCCTACTTGTTTCATTTATCTTTCACTCATTTAGTCCGTAAACGCGTTACTTATCCCGCGTTAAGTCGCAAACGAGAACACAACCGAGTATGGAAAAGCCAAGAAGCGAGAGCAACAGGTTTTTTTCAGGTGTGTGCTAACACGTTAAGAGCCTCATCCCACAAAGAGCTATGCACATATAGAGAAGAGAAAGAAAGAGTGAGTTGTGGGGGGAGGGAGGGGGGTTGGGAGGGGGGCGGGATGAGGTGAATGAAGTGCACCTTTATACACCTTTCCTCCGACGAAAACTTGAAAATTCACCTGTGGATATTGAGGCAAGTGCAAAAATGTAATCCTTGAGAAATTTATCTCGATGTAATCCGCGTACAATCAAGATTTCACTTACAAAGTTTGTGAAATTTTCACACCTTCATCAAATGAAAAGAGATTCTTGTTCCATCAGTGCAATGTCGAAATTATATTGATATATTGTAGATATTAGAACGTGGAAATTTAAACTTTTCATGTAACGATCGATGTGTAATTAAAAGAAATCAATTTAATAAATTTGTGAATTTTTATATCTGTATCATGAAGGCGTGATGTATTCAATAATGTATTCAACAATAATCTTCAAATTGACATGGGTTTATTATGTATATCGTCAGACAACGTTGAGTTGGCACCAAACGTTAAAAGTAGAAAAGTTTTTAATACAAAAGTCTCCATCTAAAGGATTCGAATCGATGACCCGGGCAGAAAAAATCAAACTGCGATATAAAAATATATAAATTACGTTTAATGTAAATAAATTCGTATAACTTAATATTGTTAAAGTTAGTATAAAAATTGAGCAAAATTAAAGTACTCTTTATTTTCGACCTTCGCAGTTGAGAATCGTGGCATCAGTAAATTCACAATTTAATTATTCGCTAACAATATCGTGAAATTCATTTCCGATAATAAACCAGACAATGAAAGAATGCATGCTATGTAGACGATTGTGATCGTATATGTACATTGTACATACATCATCAAGTGCACATATACAATTGACAGAATGAGAGAGCAAAGAGAGGAAAATGCTCAAAGGAGAGAGTGCACCTGTGCCGAACGGGTGTTCGCCTTCTCTCCGCTACTGAAGAATTTTCCTCGAGGCACCGAGGCATGTACGCAAAGGCAGTCTTTTTTGTTGAAATGAGAAAAATAAAAATTGTACTTTTTTCTGCACCAAATAAAAAAGATAATGAAATAATATCAAAAATGATGTAATTTTCAAATGATTCAAAAAACGGCCCGATCGTTTTTTTTGAAAATCGAAAAAAAATTAATTCTGTTCACCGAGCTTCGTATTAAATAAAGAGACAAATCCACTGTAAAGCGCAACTTAAAGGTCGCAGTGATCGCGGAGTTCCAGAGGATGCGTTTCTCTCGCGTGACAAATTTCTTTCTCCACATTTATGCTTTCATGCACTCGTTATTTCTAAAGAATTCTAGCGCCGACTTGGATTTGACCTCGAAGATAAAATTTTTTTGTTGCTTTACGATCAAGAACATTGTATAGGGGAGACCGGGGCAAGACGGCCCCCTTAAGCCTTTAAATTATTTTTCATAATTTTTAATCGTTAGATTAACTTCATTTGGTCTTATTTTAA
>JAPYYX010001134.1:0-30384 GCA_030522605.1 Cremastinae sp. B BG-2022a | reverse complement strand
TCCTACTTGGAGAGAATTCTTTTTAGGTGTCTACGAACCTATTTTTCAGAGTATAAAGTCAAAAATAAATTATTCGATTTTTTTGACCCACCCTAATCTGGATACCATTTATAGGATTGCGAGAGCACTTATACCTTGAGCTTACCCTGCACACCCTCTTAGGGTTTTTACAGTTTTTTATGCCTTTCATTGCCTTCATTTTCATGCCTTTTTGTTTCATTACGTATGCCTTCATATTTGCTAATACCTTTTCTGAGTATTTCGAAGTTGTCAAATCTCGAGAGCTCCAGACAAAGCCAACTCCCGTTCAGCATTGACCCGTCAGACGATGCTAACTAAGTGGTCACCCATCCAAGTAATGGCAGTGCCTAATGTTGCGTAACTTGTGGGTCCGCCGAAACTCTACACCGACCATGGGCCCACTACTGTCGGTGCTAAAGTTTTTATATTTATAGACGTTTTTATGACTCGTGTAATGAAGCTACATCGACGTAAGCATGACACACATACACATGCTCACGCTTTCTATACCTGACTTTGTTCCGTATTTCTTTGAACCTCTGTCTTTACCTCTCTGTTTACTCGCATTGTGTATAATGAATAGTGAACCATGTGCTTTTGTTATCCAAAAGATTCCCCGCGCAGATATACGTGTACACAAAAGAGCGCAGCTCTGTGGTTGAATACCATCTTGAGCTTTGAAATATAACTAAGCTCTTCTCGTTGGCTCTCCAAACAAAATATCATACCATATTCGGAATTCATGGTAGAACGAGCGAGAAGAAGAAACATAGCGAAATAACAGCAGAGAGTTAAAGAAATCGGTGAATTGTCAGACAAATGAGATTACTTATTTCAACAACTTTCGTTGCCTGTATCTACACTCCTCGACCTATTTTTTGACCTTACACAGGGAAAGAAAAACATACGACAAACGAATTATATTATAGCCTCAACAAACATTATCTATGCATTAACAAAACATACTTGTGAAAATTATACCTTGTTTATCACGTTGCCTTTTTTCAACAATAAAATTTTCATTAACAAGTAATATGCAGCGTGTAACAGATCGTTTACGCGATTCTGTCCTTTTTTTATTCACAACCATTTACTCAAGCTTTAAGTAGATAATAAGTACTTACACCAAGAAAAAGTTTTTATACTGCAGACTGAAAAAAATTAAACGATTGATTTTCAAATGTGAAAAAAAAACGGGGAAAAAAGCGGATAAATCATGTAAAAAAGTAATCGGAAGCGTGCACCTAAACCGGTTTCTCGATCTATTGCCGCAAGTGACTGAAGACTTGAACCGTAAGATGATGGTATTAACGATGTCCGATATTTCACTTTCCTCTCAGCAGATTATTCACTCCCACGGCCAAGATACATTGACCCCAGAAATTTCTGATCCGTCCAAAAAACTATCGATTCAATATCTTCTTTTTTCTATACATTTTTATGTTTTTGAAAATGTTTGGAAATAGAAAATGTATTTTCGATCACTCTAAGTAGGAGACCATTTTCGTTGGAAGGTGCGAAATTTTTCGTACTTTATTTGTGACGCTTTTCGTCGGAAGTACTACGTTGTAATCGATATATCGTATATAAATCGACCAAGAAAAAGTTTAGATAGGACAGTTTTCGGAATTACAGTTGTAAGTTGTATTGCCATCAAGTTATGCTTAATTTAAATCTTCGTTTAAAGCAAAAATGCCTTGGTGCATGTCACGTCGCAGCACGTGACGAGCATGTCACGAGAACAGCACAGCAGCAGAGAGGGAAAAAAAGAAAAAGAATGAACGGTAGCCAGTTCGTGTCTGGTCGTTTTCGTGTGCTACACACTCGAGTTCGATACGCTGCCATGGAGAAGCAGAATCCTCGCCTATTCAGAAAAGCCCGCTTTGCCAGCACTAGCGGAAGTAATTTTACTAGATCGGTATATGTCTGTAGAGACAGTCCATAAAGCATGAACATATAAATGTATCCATATATACATATACACATCAGATCCTCTCATCGTGAAAACGTAGGAACTTGCACGGATCGAAAAGAGACATCAGTGCTTGACGCAGTTCAAGAGTGGTACCCAACATAATTAGTATATAAAAAAAGTATCAGAGAAAGAAAAAAGTCAAAGTGAAGAGAAGAAAAAAAATTCAACAAAACCGAAAATTAACACGAAGGACATTTGGACAATGGAAAAAAAATCGGGAGCGAAAGATAAATGCGAAGAAAAATGAAAAATTTGAGAGAAGATGTAGCTTGAGGCTAATGCCGATGATGTTTTTTGTCAATGAAGATTCAACTCTCCGTATTTACGAAGGGGAGGAAATCGAGAGAAAATAAAAAGCACAGAGTATATCAGACTAAGCATGTGGAAAAAATTCTAAGAAATGGAACACACGAACAGAAGATTCCTCGAAAAAAAATCACAGGAAGCGGCCAGAAAAATCGATGTTGAGAAGGGCAAGTGAAAAAACGGAACGAACAAGCAAGCATGACGATGATGCGACGTCAAAATTCCTCATCTTTCGATGACCAAAGCTTTTCACTATTAACTCAATGTTAACTACATTATAAATTACAGTGACGATGAAGAGCAAAATGTTATCTACTTTGAATTTTCAAAAAGAATTGAATTTAAACCTTTTCTTCTACTCTCTCATGATAGTTGCTTGGAATTTAAGATATAAAAAAACATAAAATATTTATTTACTAATTTACGTTATAATAACTTTGAAACTATTAACTTAGAAGATGGATAGAATATGATACTAATAGTGATGATTATGAAAAAGTGCTAGGAAATTGTAAGCGTATCAACACACTTCCAGTCGTGTTAAAATGTTAGACACGGGAGCTCGACGCTATGTAGGAAGTGATCGACGCGATTTTCGCGTGACCGGACGAATACACTCCGACTTCTAACACCGATAACAAATTCAGTAATTTAATTTGTATACTATTGCATTTAAATCAAATGAATACCATCAACATAGCTGTAAATTTGCTAGACTCCCTTCTTTTAACAGTGACGACGACTAACAGTTTTAACCTTGCAAAATGACTTTTTTGACAATTCGAATCTGACACTTCCAAAGCATATTCAGGGACTAGGTTTGTTATGAATCATATATAGAGTATGGCTGAACGGACCGGGATTAATCCAACACCATTCGATGATTAAACTTTTTTTACGTAACATAATAATATAACAATCAAAATCAAAAATCATGCTGTGAGAAATATAGACATTTCTCAATTAATCAATAATCTCGATCTATGGGATACTGCAAAAACATAAAATACGACTTTGTACATGGGAACTATGATATCGCAGGAACGTCGAGACCTCGGGGACAGGAGAGTAAAAACGTAACAACTGATATATCGTTATGCTTTTTTGCTGCAGATGCTGATACCCGGAACGACCGCATAGAACACGACTTCGCACTCCGACTAAAGCCTCAATGATAATACTCACATCTATTTTTATTCTACAATCGGTTTTTCCAACACCGTCGCTGTTTCTTTTTTATTCGTTTTTTTAAATACGTTTTCTACTCATTCGCAATCCATTTTCTTGCCACAATATTGTGCACAGTGAGACGGAACCTATAGAAATTTCAGTTTGGCACTCTAGTAGTAGTTCACAGCGGTCATGTAAAATTTTCTTGCTCATAGCCGAACAATTTTTTGCTGAGCTACGTACACTGTCGTGCGAAAGAGAACAAAGAAATGCTACGCAAGGAAAAGTGAAAAAAAATCTGTTCTTATTTGACAGTGGAATAAAATCCTATAATGGATTGGTGTTACCTATAGACATACACACGATTACATCACAAATTTTTATGAAAATCTCAATCTCTATATAATTGTATCAACATCTATTCATTCGATTTTTTTCCTCGTTTTACTTCTTTCCAGTCCCGTGCCAATGATTTAGCAACACAAAAATCAGTACCAATGCTAATGCGATCGTTGACTTTATTAGTATCAATTTTGATACTGACATTGATACTGATGCTAAATGAATCGTACCCCTAAGGGCCCATCTTCCCTATAAACGCGAATATAAAAAATTGTGCATTTTTCAAATCGAAAAATAACGATCCCATTTTAATCCTTGAATTTTTTTATCACTTACGATTCACAACAGATTGAGAAAACAGAAGATATAACAGTTACCGAATTACGATGAATAATCACTTGAAGCAACGGGTTCGTGATTACGATCAGTAATAGAAATGGCACATTTTCACGTATATAAGTGTGATGGATCGGGTATTGGTATGTATAGTATAGCATAGTAAGCTCTTCTTTCGAGTGTAGGAAAGCCATTGGGTTGTCCAGCTTGGTCATTGAATCTTATTCGTATTCAGAAAGACTCTCCGGTCAGCTCTCTTTTGCCGATATTCCAGGTCGTTCACCGCCTCGACTCTCATCACGTCATGGTAGATCTGTGCGTAGTAGCAGAATCGAAAGTCAAGAGAACGAAAAACATCGTGCAGAGACGAATCCGTAATTCATAGCACGAACGAACGTTCGCGCTGAACCAACTCAAGAGCTCTGACGAATACTTATGTCAGCAGATTCTAATGGTGTTGATAAAGAGCACAATATTTAACCTTTTTTTCATTCTTTCTCTTCCTTTCTCTTTTTCCGTGCCTCTCCTCATTCTCCTTACCACCAAGCTATTTCAATAGACCTTCCAAATTACTTACTGTAGGAAATAATAGCAACGACCAATCGATCTAATAAAATCAAGACCATTTCGAAATTCGATATCAGTTTAAATATGCAATTTGGTTCTTGATGAAAACAAACAAAGCAATTTCAGAACTCTGGAAGCTTGCATGTTCACTGCCGAATTTATTACAGCGATGATTAGATATAAAAACCATAAATTATAGAATTAACGAAAAATAACAAATAAATTATTTAATGATAGCTAAAAAAACTGCGAAAGTTTTTAACGAGTTAAGAATTTAGAGAAAGATTAGGAAAAATGAGTGCATTTCGTAAAAAATCGAAGCAAATCCTCTGCAAATATTTGGATGTAATCCAATATCACAGTGTACGTAGAAACAAGTTCGCGTCATATCTCTACGTAAATTTTATGCAGTCGAAGTAGCAAGTTGACATATTGTTAGACATGACAAGTGGGAGAGACGTTCCCATTTCTCATCTCAGGGAACAATCACAATGAAAAAACTTTAATTTTCCTAAGAGAGACATTCTCATTACTTCTGAACAACGAAAGAGAGCAGAGGGAGAATCCATGTCCAAAACTTAGATGTGTTTTACTACAAAGAATTAAGTTTCAACGGATACCAGTGAGGTTTAGCACCGAGAACTCCAGTAAAATGAGAAACTAAATAGTTCGCATTTGGTGAATGCATAATGAGGACTCTGCTGCCGGCTGAAGCAACAAGGTGAATTGTTGATGCATTGTGTTATGCAGCTTTGACCCCATCATTGTTTACTTATTAATCCGCCTTTATCGAATTGTATCTCTCTTTTTCTTTACAATAGCACAACATATCGTACGGAAGCGGAAAGATTCCGATAAGAACTGAAATCACATTTCGCAATTACAAACTATACAAAAAACAGAATTCTCTTTTTTATGACTGCATGCAAATTTTATATGAAAAAATGTTCTAACAAAGTGAAAAGTAGACCAAGTATAATTCGTAAAATTTGTAAAATAGAGATTCTTCCTATATTTTATGATTTTTCTATCTAAAAGTTTCCAGTATACGCTTGAAATTTTTTGGAATTTTTTAAGTTTATTAGGTGAGAGACGCACATTCGTGCTGAATAAACATTTACGGACAGGAAGCATTAAAAATATCCAGAATTTTCATTCTCTTTTTTTAGTTGCCGATGAAAAAGATTAGCATGCTCCAAGAATTATACAAACATCGTACGCGAAAATGATATAACCGGAAAAACGAAGGACGAGGAATTATAGTGATATTGTGATCTCACCTCAAAAAAGAAAGATTTTCATAAAACTCGGTATATACATGTCACAAAATTAACTCTCTTTATTAACGCTCTCTTCTCTCCCTATTATTTTTATACATTTGTACTACCTCTGAACAAAATGGACCAAATGAAAACTTAAGAAAATGACTTAATTTTAGCATCTTAACAAAGACTTAGAAGTATAGAAACACAATTAAGCTGATTAAAAAATTATGTACATAATAAAAAATAAATAAAATATCTGTGTACACAAAACGTAAATAATGTATATCTACGATAGAAACAGTACATTCGAAACCCTTACAGTGCATCTTGCCTCGACAATCGATAAAAACCCATTAGTGCAAATTATACTTCGATGGTATATTGCACGTTTGGTTAAGATGAGACTTACTAACATTCTCATTCAAACATATCCACATCAACGTGTAGAAAGAGATGAAAGTAATGCGATGCCCTTGGCTACCCCATTTTGTGGTTCTACATTGGTCGATGTCCAGAAGCCAGGAACTGCGAACCATCTTCAGCGCTACGTAGGGCTTCTACACTAATTAGAGGTGAATTGGCATGATACCAGACAGGCCAATTCCGAGATATCTTTCAGCTTCGAGCCGGTTTTATTCTAAATCTTACCACACACCTCTAGCAGATGAAAATGAAAGGAATCTCTTAGCTGTGTGAAATACAAAATAAAATCAAAACATTCTTGTAAGCGATTCAAATAAAATAATAGAAAATAAAAAGATTGCATTGAAATAATCAAATTATTTATCAATCCTTACACATTTTCATCATTTTAATTTTTATTATGTTTTATTTTTTTATGTAATTATTTGTATCTAAAGATTTATTTCATTAGAAGAGAAAATCTCAGAACTACGTATCATTTTTGTAAGTACCGATCTACCGATGAAGCCAAATTCGCATAAGATTCAAGAGGGTGAAGATTAGCTAATGTTATCAGTATGCATGAATAGCTCTAAGTCACGTCTTACTTTAATATTAAAAATATGTCTTATCATCAAATATTCATGTTTTTATCAACTCCGTCCAGGAAAGGATCATGGTACTTTAGGTAAAAACTTGAATTTTGGAAAAATCCTACTAGTACCTCCATATGAAGGATGTTTTGGAGAGTTATATATTAATTTCAAGCAATAAGAGGTAAACAGAATGGGCCCTTACATGTGTAGATGAAAATGTCTACTATATGTATATGTAGATGAAAACGTGTACACGTTGAGAGAGAAGAAAACATCCGGCAACAAATATTTTATAGACCTATAAAAACGTAACCTCGTCGTTTTACCTAGCTCTAACAACGCCTTGACATGTATACCTCTGTTTTTCTACATCAGCATCTTTACATCCTTCAAAAACGGAAACTCAAAAATGCAATGCGTACACATTTTTAATTCACATAGAACTATATATTTATATATTGTGGCTTTTTAAGCTTCCGTCTGTGAACATTTTTTTGGCATAAAAACACAAATCTGAAATGATTAATTATCCTTTTCGGATGCTATGGAAGACATATGAATGAATACAAGGCTTATTGCATTCCTTATTACTAATAGAAACAACGCGCTTCAATCTTAAAGCTCAGCAAAAAGTGTTCTGATAGAATGGAATATGTGTTTATGTATGTACATACGTATTCAAGATAAAAAGAGAATGCAGAATTTTACGACAATACAAAAGACCGGTTCAAGATTAATAAAAATGCAAAATTACATATACGTCCACAAGAAACGAAGAATCGGAAGAAACATAAAAATGCAAACAATTTTTATTGAACCATATACCCTGATACACATTCATATTTGTTATTTTTTTATCGAAAACCCAGTATATACATACCATTACATATACATATACGCATAACCGAGTGATTATAAAAAAAAATTCTCGTACTTTAGTTTAAAAGTTTTGTTTGAATGCCAAACTGGGTCACTGAAAGTATAAACCCTTAGTATTATTATTATTAAGGTCGTCCTCATCTCACTTTTCGATTTTCAAATCCCGATAAGAAAAACATAGAAAAAATTATTTTTTCCCCTCTGATGTTTGTATGAAAAAAGTGACAAGTGCAAGTAGTGTAAAATACGCAAACGAGTCTAGTAGATACACATATAGTAAACAGGAGCTGCCATACCGAACCGCAGGAAAAACAAGAAAATAGAAAGTAGAGTAGCAGACAAATAGAAATGAGAGAAAAAATCTTTCATCTCTACAATACGCACATAGCTAGGATTACTGGAAGCAAAGTCTCAATAACTGAACAGTTGTAGAACAGGAAAAATCGGACATGCACTCAGCAGCTGCAGGATTTCAATGTTGATTTGCATTTTATTATCAGCTGACGTGGTGAGCCGGTACGCCCACGCAATTATATTTATGGAATGCATACGAATGTTATGAGAAGGAAAGTCAGCCTCTAGGAGGAAACGAGTTGAAACTTTTAGCAATACAGCGGTAATGAGATTGACCGAAGCATTATCCATGTGCCCATAGTTCAAGATTTTCCTCAATGCATACTGCATATATAACCGATGCATCCGAAATTTAGGTTATTTTTCATTTTTTTTTCATTACGCTAACCTTCTGTGTTTAAGGTGATGTTTAAGTGTCCTATATCGTACGAAATCGAACTATGCCATTTTCTCTGAAAATAAATCATTTTCGTAGAAGCAAAAAGAACCACGTTTTGCTCTTTTTATTAGAAAATAACGCGCTTTTTTTTCCTTCAAAATATCAAAAATCTCTAAGTAAATTGTAAATCTATTTTGCACCCGTCTCTCTCTCGCACTCGCATGGATCAAACAACACCTGAAAAAAGTCGATTCCAATTCGGACTATTCCGACAAAAGTATCGTTATAAATAGTATAAATTTTAAGCAAATTAATTATCAGCAAAACAATTTTCTATTGCAACCCAAAAAAGTAAATAAAATCTAATTGCTGGAAAAGCCAAAACAACAAAATAAATCACTCACATATATATGAACAAGCGCCGAAGAAAATAGTGAATCAAGAGAACAGAACATATATTCGCACACAGACGATTACAGACAGGTTTGCTTCATTCGACGCCTCCTCGGCGAGTGATAAATGTCCTCTTTTAATTGATAACGCGTGCTCATATATATCGTCGTTTTCCGGTGTCGCACGGCTTCGATTAGCCTCTCCGCCAGCAAGGCTCTTTAATATATGTCGCAACATATGCCTGTCGTAAAATATTCTGCGTGCAAAAGCCAATAAAAAAGTTCCTTCATTTTAGTCACAAATGCATGTGTAATCATTATTTTACCATAATGCCTCAAATTTTTAAAAAAACAAAAAAAATTTTACTAATATAATTATATAGTAAGGTTAAGTATAGCGCTATAGCATAGGAAAATTATAAGGATTTTAAACATTTTCCTGAAAAAAAGAATTGAAGGTTTTGTTTTATGGAACAATGCGAACGTTGATCGAGAACCGGGTGAGTGAATGTTCAGCAAATAACCGCAAGGCAAGCCTCGTGCACATACAGCTCACTAAAATTGCACCTTGAAGTCCACACAAGGCGGTCTAAACAAAATATGATGTGTACTATGCGTTCAAACTAAAGCGCATACGCTCGCGCTATAATTCGTGTCCTCTATATACGTGAACTACTGTTTCGTGCCAAAACGTTTCTTTTTGTCGTCATATTTATTTTCTCATTTTTTCGTTCCCTTTCAGTTTCTCATCTATAAAATATATAATATAAATAAAAAATAAATAAATATATAAAATAAAATTAAAAAAAAAGTTTATACACAATTTGGGAAATTCATACATTTTTAATACCAGCGACACAAAAAGTTGGCATGTCACAGTTCGGAAATTGGCGTGCGATTAAAATAAAAAATTAATTCTTGAGTTATCAGAATTTACGCCTCTGATAGCCATAAGGCGTACCCGAGTATCGAACAACTACAATTGACTTGAATCATGCCTTCGGTCTTTATTTGACACATATTGGCAAAAACATACTCAATAGTGTATTGTGCTAACTACGAAATCGTTTACTAAGGCATTCAACAAATTTTAACATTGCCCAGCAAACACATCTCTGTAACTTTCCAAGGAAGTTCATTATTTCCATTTAGGAAGCATCAAGCATTCATTAACCCGCCGTATATGTAGGAGGGTCGATTGTGTCCGGGCCAAAATTACTTTTCCGAATTTCTCGAAAATTTTACTTTACATTTATTGAAAAAAAATATTAAAAATAACTATATCCGAAAAATTCTTGTTCGTACTTATAGAGGATATCCTAAAAATGAGCCATGCATTTTGCCAGATTTTTTATCAAGAATTGTGCGCTTGGTAGCGCGCCGCTGAAAACGACCCCCCTACATACTTTGATGGTGCTAAAAACCCCAACATATACGGAGGATTAGTGTGGATTTGGAAAGTGAATCACCATGACGGATTTTATAATTAACGGATTTTCAGAATTTGTTGAAACCTTGGAGTATTTTTTGTATGACAGCTTTTTCTAGATTTCACTGAAAATTTGCAGAAACATCTGAAAAATGAAGATATTTTTTCTTGAAAATCGTAATTGTTCGCGAACTCCCATGAAATTAAATATTGCGATATTAACGACGTATCTCAATTTTTTTCGTCGGTAAAGCCGGTTGAAATTTTCCACACATTTTTATGTAACATCAAGGAAGCTTTAATTATTTCTTTACAAAAATTTGAAGACTAAAATTTTTATGATTTTGTTTATTACATAATAAACATTACGTAGAATCCATTTGAATTTTAAGTATGTTGTTCCTTAGTTGATTTGCAATAACTTTTCCTAATGGACTTGAATGCTCAGTTCCCATGAAATATAAGAAATAACGAGAACAAAATTTCGATACCACCCATAAGGTTTTGAAGTTTTTCAGAAAAATAATTTCACTGTCATGAATCCGAGTGTTTTTACATCTGGCAAAAAATAAAGGACGTTTCAGCAGAGCTCCAAAGCTTAATGTGAACTCATATAAGAAAATTTTTTAAGTCGCAAAAACCTTTTCATTTCTGGTTATCACTACATAGTGGGTTTAAAACGAAGAAGAAACATCAGCTGGTTGAAATCATAAGGAAGAAATAATTCCACAAACGAAAGTAAATAGAAAAGAATTGAGATACTCAAGTTTGTGAGAAGAATTTAAAACGATCGCGTTTGTATATTGACCATGACTATATAATTGCGTGTAGAAGGATACCCCCACCAAGTTATTCAGATCCATGCAAACTCGTTAGCAGAGAAGCGCGATAAACTTACGGAGAAACGTGGGAACGAACGATACATATAGTCATGCATATACCACTGATTGCTTTTCGGCATAGGCGATCGCACATGTAGACCAAAACTTGTGGGAGAAGCGATGAGAAAAAGAAAAGAAAAAAATATAACTTCGATAACGAGATAGTAGAGTGGTCGATAGAAGAAAAAAGAAAATCCGAATAGTGCCTCAATGGATGAATCACCGTTTGGCACGCACAGCACACATATACGAGCTCAAGCGCTACTGTTATGAACTCTCACTACTACAAAAGCATAAACCAACCGGCCCTCTCCCATAGTGTCATAACAGACATGTATTTCCTCACGATTCTCGTGTCGTGTGGAGCTTTGCCAACGCCAGCTCACTATCTGCATGCTTCCGGCACAACTGCGAGGTGCAATGACAATGGATTCCTCAATACAGATATAGCTCTTTTAATTCGAGACATGAACTAGGCACGAGTTGATATGTACGTATACCTGAAAACACAGTAAGAAAGAAACGTTGGACAGCCGACATTGGCCCAACCCTAAACATTTCTCTATTCTATTTCCCTCTCTGTCTTTGAGGTATCAATTTCCTCCTTCGTTTGCCAGCCAGGAGTGCGATTATGTGCACCGTTCGAATTCGAAGATCGACTTCTCCGGAGTTTCTGTTCTATCGAATTTTCGTGTCTTATGGTCAAGCCCCATCTAAAGATACAGGCGTAGCTACCGGGATGACCGGGAATTGAAACGAACCGTGGCATCTTTTCAATTATTGAATTTGCAATAAATAGTTGGTTAGTTAGTCATTAAGTTTACTCTGCATACCCTCTTCGGGTTTTTATGGCATTTCTCATTCCCCATTGTACCACTTTACATTTTGTAACCACTGTCCTATATGTCTCTACTTCCTTACATCACCACCAGATTGCGTCCGCAGCCGATTTCACGCCCTAACCTGTATCGCATTCGCACATGTTTGCACATGGGCATGGGAAAACTGCAGAAAACCCATCCCGATACGTTCGGTGATGCCCTTTCTGGGCATCACCCCCCTGAATATTTTTCGTAAAATAAAAGTTTTGACTTTAAGGGTGACCTATAAAAATCGATCGTAAAAATAATTAACAGATGATCATATTTTTAATTTTCTATAAATTTCCCTCAACATCAAGAATTCCTCGGCTTTTGAAGCAACCTGTGTTTTTAAGAAATCTGGTTTTCCACAGTGAAACTACGAAACGTTTCGAAGGAGAAAATCGAGGACACGGCAATGAGAAATTGAAATTCATCTTGCATAAGTCGGTCTATAGAAATCGACAATGGTTAAAGGAAATCAGGTTATTCACATCTATATACATAAACATACAGCTTACCTTAGCCAAACCACAAATGGAAGTTTTTGAATCGCTTAATCAAGTTTTCTTGAACAGATCTCAACTAATCTTGTTTTGCTGGAGCTTCCCAAATTCCACATGTTTCAGTTAAAATGCACAATTGTTCGCTTATCTCGAGATGGAAAATAAGTGAAATATCGTCAATAATACCACATAAATTAATCGTATTTATACCATTAAATATCGAATAAAATCTGAAAATTCGGACAGATTCAACGAATGGAGATTTATAAGAATATGAAAACGCTCAACGAATTGTTTTCGCAAAATGCAACTCTGTCTCTCTAGAGTTCAGACTATTTCAAGTCTTGGGAGTTCCCCAGAAAAAAATACCCCAATTTTCTGAAATTATTATCAATGGACTGTATAGCTGATAAATAATTTTTGACACTAGATATTAATTCACATTGCGTGTTTTCAAGTATTTCCGGTCTATTTTTATAGCATCACAAAAACCTTAAAAGGGTGCAAATTAAACCTAACTCTCAATTTAGGAGGAAGTCTTTCGCCCTTCACCCTAGTCTTTCGATAAGGTACTCGATTTAAAGACGTTTCACATTTAAAAAAGTAGAAGAAAATGCAGCAGCGACATTATTTTACTCCAAAAATTGTTAGATCGACGATTCTACTTTGTTTCATAATGTTTCACGTATTATCAATTTCGAAAAAGGAAAATAAGGATAAAATATAATATTCGAGAAAAAAGACAATATATCTCCTCCTTTGTAGCAGTAAAGCGATCAGTCGTGTTTGTATTCGAAACCAAAGAGAGGAGGGAAACGTGCTCACAGATCGCGGTCGCAGTTCACTCGCTTCCCAGCAGCATCACGAATACCATACACCAGATCTCCCTCCCTGTGAGCTCTCACGCTTCTTTCAGCAATCTCATAGCAAGAGACTCGTAGAAGTTACATCCACATACGAAAAAATGCCGGCCTGTTTCTAGATACCACAGAAGACATAAAACCCAGTAAACCGTTTGGCGGATAGCCAATAACCATCGTATAATTCATCGCAGATTCCTCCCTCCCTTTCTTTGCCTTAGTGGCGTATAAATCTCTTCATCGACCTCTTCTTTTATTCTTACTTATTGCTATTTTTTATACTCCACATCTTGCTTCGAGACATGAACTTCAACGACTACATCTTTATTAAATTTCAGATTAAATTTTTAATCACTAATTAAAAATCCTTCTCTGCTCATTTTTATGCTTTGTGACTAATCTGTAATACATATTATATGGCTAATCTCCAACTGGCCCTGTATTGTATACTCGCGGATCTTTGACCCTAGTATAATAATGGTATCATTCATTCATCCATTAAGCATGATATTTTTGAGGTACCAAGGCACATTTTAAGCGAAAAAAATTAATTTTTTTAAATTTCTTCCGCAGTCATACCTCTTAAAGGACAAAAAACAATATCTGTGATAACTATATGCCTCTTTCGATAAGAAAACAAAGAACAAAACAGCGGTAATATGAACTTATTTTGGAGAAGTCGGAAAGGGGGACGGGCGCGAGAGCAGCGTGCGACCTCCTCGGGTCTTCTCTGCTCCTAATACAACTTGAACGTTTTTTAGCAGGATTTTCAGCCCTACCGTCTTACCACCCACCGACCACCACCCATTATAACTTAGCACCCACTTCCCAACACCCACGTTATGGATACCCAAATACTAGAACATGACATCAGTGGGAGTCGTACAAACCATCCATCTACATTTTTATTCACGATATGATTTTGAATTCTCCCGCGCTTGAGCCAATATATATGTGTTTCCGTTGCACAGTTCCGTTCCATTGGTTTTCGAAAGTGTAGACCGATTTAAAAGACGTTTCACGTCAAAAAATACATAATATGTTTCGAATTATAGCGTTCATGAACTCTCCAGCTTCTTTATTCGAAAACACTACAGATGAAAAGGTAAACGATAAATTTACCGTACCAGGAGATATGCAATTCGAATGATACTAAATACATGAAAATTATTGTCACGTTCATTTTACCACCATTTCTTTAGAAGCTTCGAAACGATCCATCAATATTGGAAAGCTCAGTATCTCGAGGATACGCAAAATATTCAAGCTCGTGGACGTGTAACGTATCGATGTAACTCGATAGGTTATGTGAATATTTGATCACTCTCATTGTTATCGCCAAACCATATTATTATATTTTCCCGAAGATATTTTTCATGGTCCAATTACTAGCTGAAAGTGCATACGCACGCTCGAAAACATATAGCAGCAGAATAGCATCACAATCATTCCCCATCAGATACTATACATATTTATACATACTTAGACCTTACCATAGATGGACTGCCACAATTTTCTAAGTGTTTTTTCCAATTTCTCCATTTTTTAATTTTAAATATTCGAAGCATTAATATGATCGGATGATTAAGACGTTTTTATTTTGAGGACCCGTGCTTGGATAGATATAAAAACATCATTAATTTGTCCCTTATTTTATTAATATGTAAAATGCTGATTATTTATTAAACACAGAAAAAACACGTATACATAACGCAAAATCCATCCGTTGCTAACATTCAAAGCGATTAACTACAGTTTATGATTCTACAACAAAATTAATGGAAAAATCTCTAAAACAATTTAACGAGATGCTGAGAAGTTAAAAAAACTTTGAGCCCATCAGTAATACTCGTTAATGACGTGTTAAGAAAGAAAATTATAGACGTTTTCAAATCACTGTCAAAAATAATTCTTTCAAGCATAATGATACCATATATTTTTGTATAGAGAGAAGTTAGTTAACATTTGAGATGTAGTAACCTTCGTTTTTCATGCTCACAAACGTTATCTTGATGAGCAACATAATGACTTGATGGACACACTTCTAAATCAATTAGATGGATGCTTTACACAGAAACTTATCACCCTTCAATTACGCAAGTACTGTATCGTTACCAATAATAAAATGTCAAAAATGCCAGTGGGAACCATCGAAACGAAAATCTTTAACACTTTATTTGCAATAAAGTGCAATTCAAATTGCATATAAAATCAAAAATTAAAATAATAATTTTTTATGTTCAAATTCGTCTTTTATTACGAGCAGAGCATAAAATTAATTCTATCAAGAAGTGTTAACCGAGAGACATAATTGATTTTCATTTCAAATGTATTGATACGTCATTTACAACTAACGACAGAAATTCCTAAACAAAATAACATTTATTGAAATTTACAGTCGTCAATGAAAGTAAACTTTCATCGATCGGAAGTTTAGATTCGTGTGCGGATAGTGAAATGGAGAAACACAAAAAATTCGAGAATTTCGATCCACGCATTATGAGGGCGAGCTGAGACATAATTTTGGCATTCAAAAAATAACAATACTCTTAAAAAAGTAACACAATGGACAGGTTTAGCACAGGATCCGAATTTATACTTTGAATGTTCATACGCGATTGGATGCACAACCAGTTTTTATGCCAAAATTTTCATAATATTTATGCCGAAACATAACATGGAATATATTTTCCAGTGAATCCCATTTATTTCGATGAATTATTTGAGATGACACTTTGAAAATATTGATCGTAATGTCAAGTGATTCGTCTCTCTCATATTGATATTGAACAGACACAGTTTGTAATAATACAATTAAATACTCAATGTAGAAAATTTAACGTTGACCCGCGTCAAACGTGAGCAAGCGGTCACCCATTTTAGTATTGATCGCGTTTAACCAATCGGTGAATGAAAAAGACATACGATTAGGCAAATGACCACGTGAAATGCTGGCGATGAGTAAATTAAGAGTAAGTCATATTCTACGATTAACGAAATAATTCAATCAATGTATTAAAAATAAAAACAATTTAGATAATCTAAAATGATTTTCGACACTTTTTTCATTGATATAAGTTGAAAATATCGTTCGATCAACACAAAGTAACTCTCTGAGTAACTCATTTGTATTTTACCCTTTCTCAGACTGGAATAAAATGATTTAAAATTATTTTATAGAGCTATCCAATAGTAAATGTAATATTTATACGAAAAAATCTACAGTATTTATTTAGAAAAAAAATTATTTTCCTCCGTTCAAAGAACTGAATTGAAAACTTTTTCTAAATATGTGAAAACGCCAAAAGCAAAGCAATTTTGAAATGAAGTTGATTATGCTATATGATCTGGAAAAACAGAAATCAATCACTCGAGAGTCCAACGATTCAATTGTTTTGCGACGCAGGAAAATTTATCGTCAGACATGAACGTTTAAAAATAGATTGAGAGCGTTTTACTTGCAAGATAACGTTAAGTGGTAATTTCGCTCACGCCGTAGCCGATTAATGTCCTTTCCTAATTTACCTCTTACAGAATAACCGGAAGCGATCAAGCATTTTTAAAAATCTGAACAAATTTCTAGCGAGAAAAAAAAATATTCTAAAAATAATGATGTTTTGTAATTCTACCAATTTTTTCAAACAAAAATTGCACACGGGAAATTGATGAACAGTGCTAAAATGACAGAAAATTCAACAAACATTATTTGACAATTAAACAAACGTTGAAAGAGAAGCTATTTTAACTTTTACACCGCCATTAGAATGGCGACACGTAGAACGTACATGTATAAATATATAAAATTCCAAAGTTTAGCATAGAAGCGAGCGAGCAATTATTGCACGATTGTCAACACGAAATATCTTAAAATTGTACTCCTGTACTTATACACATGCGCCATTAACCTAGAAGCAAGAGCTAATTACGAATCGCTAATTGCTACCTTATAAACATTCATCTGCGCAAAAAAAGCAAAAAATCCATGCTCCCATTTAAATTTGAAGGAATTCATTAATTTCCTATCATTTTTTACATCCATTATTATATTATGACAAGCAATGAGGAAAAATCTGAGCCAAAAATGAACCCCCAAATAAACAAATGCGATCATGCAAATTTTTTTTATGATACTCGAGTCATTATGACGGATTGACGACTTTAACAGAAACTGAAGTGAAACAAATGAACATTTCCGTTTTCCATTCTTTTTCAAATTGTTAATGGAGGTTAATCGCTCCGTTAAATGCGACCATGAAATAGAAGCAAGTAGCACATGACCAGTTAACACGTTACGCGTCGTGAAGGAGAGAGACCTGGCCGCAAGACTTATGTCAAAAAGCAAAAGTTGGCTGAAAACGACGAGGATGAGGATAACGACGATGACAAGTACTTATACGAATAGCGAGGCGACGACGAATTTCGTCTCAGAGGAACTTTCACTGCGTCTCTTGAGCGAGAAAGCGGGGAGCAGGGGCCAAGAGAGGTTAGAACCACGAATATAACAAATCCGCGTACCTATATAGCGAAATGCTTCGTGAAAGCGGTCGCTTCCTACGGACTCGTGTTTGTGTATTCTCTGCTCGGCTCCCGACTCGCGATATATAGCCACGATTTTACACATTTAACACGCGAATCGAGAATCAAGGCTCGAACGATTATTCAGCATTGTGCCGCTACGATCATCTTCTGTATTCCTGATTTCATACGCTCTCTGTGTTTCAAACGATGCTCCAATAACAAACAGAAAAACTAAGAATATTCAAAAACTTATGAACAAAGAATTGATTGTAATTCTTGAGGTAGATCGTTCAAACTTTGACATTTAAAAATTAAGCACAAGAAATAAACAACGAGAGATAGGATATCAACATCAGGATAAAATGAAAGGTTTTTGAGTAGCGGATATTTTTATAAGAATATCTTAAAATACAAGAGTTAATTCTATTTATACTGTACATTTAACATTTTTTGATTGAGAATGAGAAATAAAATTATTTAAGGTGTTTCAATAGTAAAAGTGAAGATACTTGGACAGGATTTTCGAGAAATATGAGAATATTATTTTTTTCGAAATTCTGATCCTTGTATATATCGACTAAGTTATTGAAGACGCAAAAGTTACATTTTTTCGCCACAGCGGTATACTGTGTATATAAATTTATTTTGTTGTTTAAGTACTCAAGTACGAAATGAATGAAAATTGTAAAAATTTCACTCAATTGTAGACACACTTTAACAAAATTTCATGTACTTTCATTATTTTTCAATTTCCATGTGAACTCTTGAATTGTACTCGTAAACATCACCGGACGCCAAACTGTCCCTAATATTTAAAAAAATATATATCATAATTTAATACAGATACAAATTAAATACAAATGAAGTACAGAAAAAATCCATGGAGAACATTTTTATTATTAATTCTTGTGGTTACATTTATGTACGGATTTCTTGCACAATCTTAAACAATTACTTGAAAAGGTGTTATTGAATATCCTATTATCCTCTCTTTTCAACTTTTCGATCATTATATTAATTAAAAAATCTATTATTTACCAAAACTGGAATAATTTTCGTGGAAACGAAAATTGTGATACCATTCGGAGCGTATTACACGAATGGTTGAACCGTGAGAATTTGAAGGTATCTGATGTCAGAAGGTACATAATTAAAGGGCGGAGCGAATACAATTCACATTCTCGACAATGGGATCCGAATAATTCCTTCACACATATGAAATAAACGGTTTAAATTTTTAATAACATTCCGAAATCATGTTGATTATAATCTCAATTAATGTGTATAACTGTTTCCTTGCGCATACCACAGAAATTTAGAATATTATTATTATTATTACACACAAATTATTAAAATGAAACTTTATTTTTGAATTAATTACTGAAATTTGATTCTTCATGTATTACATATTTTAGGCTTCGCATATCTGTAAAACAAGTGGAGTTTATCAAAACGTGATGAGAAACGAATAACATCAATGTTATATCAACGATTTTAACCTTTATCGATATATTATTTAAAAATAATTTTTAAAAAATAAATTTAAATATCGTTCATGGAGTAATTACTCAATTCGCAGAGAACAATGATTTTGCTTAACAAAATCATAATTTAAAAAAAAATTGTGTTCACTTTAATAAGTTCATGTTGACGCAAATAACTTTTCCGAAGCAACTTTGATTAAAAAATCCGAATCGAAGAAGTTCTCCCATGCAGACGCGAGCGCCAAATTACGAAAATCCGAAATAAAAAACGTTAAGTGAAAACTGGAGAAAATGATAAAGTCTACACAATTGATTGTGTATCGTACCGTGATTTCTGGAGCGCCGAACGACAAAAGGACCTCGTGGCACGAGACACGGCGGCGCGACTGCCAGACAGAAACGAGCGGAGATAGAAGGGGGCTTAGGAAAAAAGAACGATCGAAATAATGCGAGAGGGAGAGACCGACGGACACGAGAAACACTCCGAGAGATCAGAAGAGACGAAAATACTCGAAGAAAAGTCAAAATAATGCTGAAAATTGGTAAACGCTCGATGAGACCTCAGTATCGCGTACACAAATCACTAAAACTTATGAAGGACACGGTAATACTGTTAAATTAGCAAAAAAAAATGAGAAATTCTTTGATTACTCACCTCGTCAGCTTTTGGATGTTGATGACTACAATGGCGATGCTCAAACATGGCACTCACAATGTCCACACCGCACACAACAACGATAACAATAAAAACAACAACAAACGGCATAAACGACACTGTGCCGCATTGCATCTTCAACCGCACTCTTGTCGCCATCACAGTACCGCGCACCCCCACAGCATGACACGCACTGAGCTCGGTAAACGACAATCCCGTGTATATATAGCTGCGCTCCGCGTTATGCAGGAACGGCGCCACACCGGACGAGCGCCTCCACGCTCCTGCGCACACGCGACGACAACAAACTGAACTATACACAGTTCGAGTCTCTCCTCTCGTTTTCCTTCCCCGCCACGTACCGATCCACCCGCGCAGCCAGACGAACAGCAATATTTTGACAGAGAGCGCTAATCGATTTATTACATTCAATGTGCAAAATATATTCACGCTCTCGTCTATTATCCACAAAAGATGTACCAGGAAGAAAAAAAAAACGATAAGGAATTTTGCGCAAACACGTGTTAATAAATTCCTTGATCTTTGCTCTGATGATCATCAACGAATTCAACCCCAATGATTGTTTACGCAAGAATCGTTTAATTCTTATTGTATTATTTCTTATCTTTTCTTTCTTGTATTCTTATTTAATTATTATTATTATTATTAAAAATATATAATTTTGTAAGCGAATGTTACGTGTGGTTAATAAAAAAGTTATTAAGACCGCGATTTGATTGGATGAACGAAGTGTCTTGAAATATTTTGCCGTTTCGTGTTTTTTTATCGCCCAGACAACTCGCTAAAAGCAATAAATCAGCGAGAAACACTTCAGCATAATTGAGAGTGTACTTACACTTCGTAATTTGTTCGATAGTTTGCAAAACGTTGAAAAGTTCGTAAATTCGTTTATTACGCGGGTTATGCACATTTGCATTGTTGCGCTCGTACACATATTTCGTGTGCATGCGCGAGTTACGAGTATCGTTTGACACGCTAGCGATGCCAATTCAATTATTTAATCCTCGTTGAATCGTGGCATGCACACTATGCGTGTAGGATAAGCGAATTGATTCAAATGCATATAGCAAAACCAATAAGCACGACGTTATCCCTTCAAGTGCGCTGATGTAACATCCGTGGCGCTCCGACATCTTGGAACGTTACTGCCTCTCGGACTCGCTCGGTGTAGTGTACTCTCCACTGGAGGAGGAAAGACGCGCATGCGCTCCGACCGGACCTAAATAAACCTCTACACTCTGCACATCAAAATTCATATGCATTTCGTCTGCATCAAACTAACGTGCAACACCATCATACGACTCAGCCATATAGGGGGGAGGTCAACATTTGCTTGTATTTTTTTAAATGAGTGTTTAATATTTCAAGAATATTTTGTCAAAATTTTGAGTCGATCGGAAAAAATTAACGGAGTCATGAGTCTTCATATGTATATGTATATAAATGTATGCATAATGTACATCATGCACTTTATATGCAATGCATAACTTTGAAACTCTTTTTCTGAAAATTTTAATTTTTAAAGTCGACGTGCGATAAAACTCAAAATCTTATATACCGATTGTTTTCAAGTTTCGTACATTATTATTGCTACACATAAATTACCAAGTATATAGAGACGTCGAATTTTCAAATTATATTTTATCTTACACCGAAATTAAAATCGATTCATTTAGTAAAAATCATTTTTTTAACTTTCAAATGCTACTAACAATCAAAAAATAAATTTAAAAAATCTCAACGGTAATACCTTGACGAATATGCGACCTAAAAAACGCAATCTGATTGTTTTGTTTAAAATGATCGATTATATTTTTTTCGAGGCGTCGAAAAAATTTACTGTCATGAGCCTATTAATTAATATTTCGCCATAAAAATTTAGGACACTATGATCCAGATGGTGCATTAGTAATGGAGATTAATTAAATAAACCAGGAACACCTATATTACCCGAAAAAAAATTGAATATATGGTGTTTTCCTCCGAATTAACCCCCCTCCTCTTAAATATCTAAAAAATGAAATAGAGAATGTTTTTTGTATTTACTTTTATCACAAAATTGTTTTTATCTCTGTCTTATTACATAATAATTTTCAATCTATTTTATTGTACGATTAAATAAATGTACTTATTAAAATAATTAGAATGAAGACTAATATATTGTTCATTGAAAACTATATTGTTTTAACATTGAATTATAAAAAAAATTGTACTTACAGTCAACAATACCGAAAACTTCAACATTGCGAATTAAATTCTGTATCTTTTGAAAAGAATGATTTTAAATTTCAAAACCTTCCAACACCATTTACCAATATGCTCAGCCACGATATTTGTATAAACGCAATCTATCAAATGCCGAAAAGAAGACTTTTTCATTTATTGTAAATTGAGGAATTTTGATAACTTATCAATGTACTGAAAATCTCAAACACGATACATAGATGGCTATTTACAGACATCAGCAAACCAAGACTTGCTGGCAGCGCAGTTAGGATTAACGCAATGTGGACACCGCGTGAGAAATTTTGGATTCAACAGTCGATTGGATTTTAAATGGCTGCTAACGATGTCCGTTAATGCATCAATGAATACGGGATGATCATTCGGAGCAGCTGCTCTTCTTATATTGTGAATTCCCAACTGAAAAGAAAAGAAAAGATAATAAGTTTATAGTAAATGCCAAAATAAGGAACATTTTGCCACAGGAATCTATTTTTAAACATTTTGTGCTCCGAATTTCCAAATAAATTGCAATTTGATTTTGATTTCATTGTGACAAATAATTTAAAGAAGTTTTTATTTTCGTCACCTCTTTGCCCAAATCATGACAATACTCGATGTCCATCTCATGGAGAGTCTCGATATGTTCATTAACAAACGCGACTGGGATTAGAATAAAATGCTTCTTGCCGTCTTTTACATAATCTTTAATAGCCTCATCTGTGAATGGCGCTAACCATGGTAAAGGCCCAACCTAAGAAATTTGGTAATCACGTAAATTATGAAAAAGTACTTCAATGTACAAAACAAAAATATTGAAGATTTGCTGAATACCTTCGATTGCCAGACTAAGGAATATGGATTTTTGAAATTCAATTCTTGCATGACAGCCTGAACAGTTGCTCCTACTTCAGATGGGTAAGGATCTCCTCTGTTAACAGCCTAGACCACATAAAAATATGAGTGTTGATATTAAGCTTGATGAATTTAAAAAATCATATTTCATAAAATCACCTTCAATGGTAAAGAATGTGCAGAGAACATAAGAATGACTTTATCCTTCTCATCATCGGAAAAGTGCTTCAACTCTTCCTCAATTCTTTGAGCTATAGTTTTTACTAAAAGCGGATGGGTGGACCACCTGTCTATTATGCTCCATTTCATATTTTTTGGTAATTGTCTGCGAATGAAAACATCTTCATTAATAAGAGAACTTAAATTTAATATTATTTCACTCACTGATTACCTTTTTTTGTAATGATGATAAATAGCATTAAAACTAGATCCTGTGGTAGCGCAACTGTATTGTGGATACTGGGAAAATATGACGGTACGTTCAGGGCCATCTCTAGAACCAAAAATCGTTTTGATCAACTAAAGTTGTTAAGAAAATGAATATTGTGTATATAGTATACAAAAAAATTTAAATATAAACTGTAAAATTTTATTAATAACATCGTTCCTGATCATTTCAACACAATATTCAAAAAAAATACGTGAACTAAACTTGCAAGCTTGCGAAATCAATGCTTACTCTTCTATCTGTTGCAAAGTCTCTTCAGTCAGTGGATCTGCGTAACGAAAAGCCACATAGTGCTTGTGAGGCGCAGTCTCTGGTGAAACTTTGTCCAGTTTTTCGCACAATAGTTTACCTTGCAGATTGGTCCATTTGAGTATCGGTGAACCCCCTCCAATCTCAGCATATTTTTTTTGTACATCAGGAGTTCGTCGTTTTGCTATCCAAGGACCCAATCGACTATAGCATATGTAAGGCACCCAAAAATACATTATTTATATTAAATTACTATGTTGAGAATATAACTAAAAAAGTTCTTGCATGTTTTTGTTTTTTACTCTCTGTAAATGTACTGTAAATTATTCTCTCTTCAGTCTTTTTTTAATGACGAAAAAAAAGGACAAATCACTGGAACTATCTTACATTCCTGACCCTATTAAATTGCGTGTGACACAAACCTTTGGACAGGGAGTTGAATCATATCGCGGTCTGTCATAATTCGTAACAAATACTCATGTACTTGATCCGTGGATGTCGGTCCTCCCATGTTCAACATCAAGACAGCAGTTTTCGGTTTGACATTCTCGTCGTACTTGAGTTGCGTCGCGAGTGACGTTGATCTTGAGATAAAGGGAAAATTCTTCGCGTATTGTTTTCCTAATCATCAATCATCAATTAAAAAAATTGATTGTTATTTTATAACACATATTACATCGATTGATGTCGTTTGTTTTTCTTCAATTTTTTTTAACACTCTACTCACCAAGTGATAACATATTCGTCAGTTTAATGGTATTCATTGTGCTTTTTGAACGAATGAAATTCGTAAGATTCTTTCGAAACACAAAATCGTGAGTGTCACGTCGTAAGCAAGGTAGTAACACGGAATAAAATTACGTTTGATGACACGATAGATTTATCGAGAATTTCTGTACACACGAAACTTCCCATCTGTTCGGTGTTTTTTTCCTGCTTCCTGCTTTGGGATTAGGTTATGTTGCTCGAAACTTCAGGTTTGGTTAGTAAACGAAAATACACTTGTGAAAGAGAGATCGTAGAAGACCCGGCAAATTTACACACCTGTGTCTTTCTAATCGATATTTCATTCTTTATTAAAAAACGTGATATTCTAATGACAAATACGTTTATGAATGAATTCATAATATCATATTCATATTTATTTCTTATTCTTGCAAAATGAGTGAAAATCAAGAACTCTGTCCATCGGAATTAGGCACATTGGATTAGTAAGTTTTGCCCGCGTATAGTTTTTAACCTCGAACCTGTCACATGTTCATACATATCGAATGTGTTGTTACAGCTGGGAAAATGTTTACGACCGAGAGATCGAAAATTTCAAGGATCATGGAGATGTTGGGGAAGTTTGGTTCGGGGAAAACAATGCTCGCAAAGTCATTAAGTAGGTCAAAATTTTGTTTTCCGGTATTCGAAATTATATTTACACATAATTTTTCAAGCTCAATCTTACAATTCGTGTGCTCTGTTTGCAAACATCCTGCGCACTCTACATTATCCATGAGTAATAAAACAAAACACAATGAAAAATAATAATAGACAAACGTACATTAAAATTCAAGGAATTAAACAAATTATGACATATACAATGATAATATTTCTGTAATATATTCAAGATACAGTAATTATTTGCAGATATATTGCTGAGCAATTGAATTTATCTACGACCGATAAAATAATAGATATCGGCTGCGGGAATGGCTGGACCCTTATTGAACTCGCGGCAAAAGGTTTCACGAATCTTACCGGAGTTGATTATTCGGAAAAAGCCGTGAAACTGGCAAACGAAATATTGCAAAACAGCGAGATCAATAAATCTACTGTTAAACTGATGGTTTGCAATATTTTGGATATTGAAAATAGTACAGTAGAAAGTGACTACAAATTAGTTCACGACAAAGGAACTTACGACGCCATCAGTTTAAGTCCTGAAGATCCGCAGGGACACAGGACAAAGTACATAAAAAATATTTCAAAAATTCTTAGGCCGGATGGATATTTAGTTATAACATCGTGCAATTGGACAAAAGATGAACTGATATCTCACTTTGAACATGGTAATTAATTTGATTAAAATTATTGAAATTAAAAATTCGCAAAAACTTTGAAATAAAATAAAATTATAGAATTTTTTTAACGTCTTCATCTTCATTTTACACATTTGTTAACTTCGTTAATTTTTTTATCAATGATAATTGTTCAAGGTTTCGCAGTTGTCCATGTGCTTCACACACCGGCGTTCTCTTTTGGCGGCAAAGTCGGCGAGTCCGTGGCCTGCGTCGTATTTCGAAAAAAATAAGAGAAGGTGAGCTGAAATATTTTCGAGTTTGATTCTCATTTATTCAGTGCATCGGTGATTATCAATGTACAATTGAAATATTAGAACTAACGAAGGAGATTGTTATGCTAACATCAATAACCATGTAATTCATAAATATATATGTAAGAAATTCCAATCTTTTACACGGTATACAATTCCCTATGGATTTTTGCACTGGCTCATTCATTATAATTAATCTTCTTTTGTAGTAATTTCGAAACTTGCTCATTTCTAATGATAAATTTCGTGTGATTGAAAATATTTAATCGAAATAAACATTATATTTGTAGATCAAAATTATATGTCCGAATTTAAAAACAATAAAAACGCTGCATTGAATGTTCTACAATCGAGATAGAATTTCTTTCGTGAGATTAATAATTTAAAAAAAAAATTGTCTTACCTATAAACAAATATATAAATATTTTTTCTCGTTTTTATACATTGTCGAGTATATCAGGCTAAACATCTAAAATACAAACTTTATAAAATACATTATGAGATCAAAAATTTGTAAACTGTATGATAAATGTAACATGAAGATTTTTCAAATAGATTTTTCGTAAACGCTCGCATCAAGCTTAAAATTTTTATGTGTACACCGAATGATGAATTCTTTATTTTTACTGTTCATGATGTCTTTCTGTCATTTTCAAATCATCAATGATTTTTATAAAGCGACATATAAATTGACTTGTAATCAGACTCCGTCCGAATAGCGAAATTGTTATATTTTAATGTTTGTTTATTATTATTTTTCTTAATTCTGTAATGAAACGCCACTCGAGCGATCGCATAAGGCAACTTCGGCTCAGAAAGCTGCTGATCTCGATTTTGCAATTCTTGCATGTTTTATCTGAAAGCCAGAATTTTTATTTTTATAGAAAATAAGTAAACATGATAAAGATTAATTGACAGCTCGAGATATGTCGTCGGATTTTTTATTAAAGTTAATTTTTTTAGTCCCGTCCTCACGCAGATTTTGTTCTGACATGTTAAAAATTAATTAAAAATATCATATCGCCAATTCCGAGATTGAACAATGTAATATTAAATTGGTGACGACAATATTTTTCTGTTTTTACGTCTTTCGTAATTAATTTTTTTTCACAAAACACGGAACAGTTTTGTTCGATAACTTGCTGAAAATGTCTTGGACGGAATAATGAGATTTTTTGACGAAAAATTTATTTTAGACATAAAATTCATGTTTAAGAACGAGCAATCTGCACAAGAAGAAACGCCAGCGTAATAATTGCAATCGTCGATGATCTGAAGATTGTCTCAGCTCCTGAAAAATTACCAAAAATCAAGTAATGTTTAGAATGCAATTTTAGTGCAATATGAAACTAAAAATTGACATTTTTTAATTTTACCATTGCATTTGAAATTGTCTTCCCAATAGTCCTCTTTACAATAACATCTTTTCATATCGTTGTTTTTCACAATACATTCAGCTCCTTCGTGGCATTCCGAATCGTCATAGCATGGGACTTTGACAGCTGTAAAAAACGTAAAGTTCTTCATCTCTACTAATACAATCGCAAAATATGAAAATTATTCGTATTGCACCGGAGAAATCGATCAAACGATCAAAGGTTTTCGATTTCTTGTAGACTTCGGTTGCCGAAGAGCGTTCATTTTTTTTTCTCGCGTGCACCTGGGCATGAAGCATGCAAACTGTTTCGTAGAAATCACGCAGGACTTAGCCGCACGCACCAGAAATCAATGTACACATAAAAATAAATATCCCCTACACTAGTTGAATAATTGTTTTTGTTTTCAGGTCATTACTGACTCAACTAGAAAAAAAAATCGGTTTTGTTGCTCCTTGCGTACGGTGAATATATTTCGAGTACAGTTTTAATTTTTTTTTTAAATTTGGAATGGAATTTAACCTTCTTAGCGTAGTTCAGTGGGAACAGTCAAATTAAAAAATATGAAATTTAACTTTGTACTGTGTGATTTTTGAGCTCATGTTTATAAAGAAAAGTTGTTGCAAATTGACTCAAGAACAACTTACTCAAAAATCAAGGTCCCCTTGACTTTGAGTTGCTATGTACGTTTGAAAATCGTGAACAAAATTTTGAAAAATAAAAATAAAGGAAATTACTTTCAATTGGTAAACAGAGCCATGCAAAATTTAAAAACCTTTCACCATTTCAAAGTCAAGATACTCAGGATCGAAAATCGCAATATTTAAGACGTGCTCTTATGAGAAAGATAAACTGAAAATTGTGATTTTCAACAATTAATATCTCGATATCTACGTGATGAAATCTTTGAAAATTTGTCACACGCATGCAGTTGATATCAAAGAAAGTTTGTGAAAAATTTCAATAAAATCCTAAGAACACAAAAAATGCCGGAACTCTCTGAAAAACTGAAATAAAAAAATTTTGCGATCTACCCTTTCCCTTATTTTTGCATCTTCCGTTGTCAGGAGCCGTGTAATCGCCGCAAAGACAGCGCGTTTTTCCATCTCGTGGTCGATCAGGCATACAGGTCGTGTTCTGAATCGCCGTGCAATCAGAATCCGTTCTGCAGTCGCGGGCATTTCCACCTTAGAAAAAAACATCCTTCGATCAAATTTTATTAATAAATATTAATAACAAGAACGACGTTCGAACCTGCTTTCTTCTTCTTTATTGGAAGAAAAAAATTATGATAAGAGATAAATACAACACTAATCATTCTAGAGGGACAGAAGGAAATGAAACGACGAAAAAAAAGAAACGAGAAATAAAAAGAGCGTCTTTGAACAGAACTCGAGGGTCCTTGCGTTGCAATTATTCTAAGCGTCAAAAGTTCGTCACGAAAGGAATGCCGAGCTCGCCATCGCGAGGAGAAGGATTTCGGCTGTAGAGGGGCACATACCCTTCGAAGTTGTTTGTTACGTGTTTCTCTGTCTGTGAATATAAAAACCCAAGCATGCGAAACGAGGAAGGAGAAAAAGAAAAGGTCCTTTGAACGTCATGGTTTCGGAAATTCGTCCACACGCGTTCGACCTGATTTTTCCCCACCCTCCGTGTCTTTCTTTTTTATTCCTGACCCTGCGAGAGTGTCCAGTCCGATACATTAGCGTGTTCTCACTCGGCTCACTTGACCTTGACACTCGAAGCTTAAGATCTCCTTGCAAGATATTGCCGCCTCTTGTTCGAAACTAATATGGCCGCTTCACCCTCCCACTAATGCTTCCTAACCGAGAACTCGACCGTCTTTGTTACTAATACCGTTCGTTTACAAAAACTGACCAAATGATTTTCGGATCTCCTCGCGATAATGAAAAGTTTTCTTATTTCCATAATCTAAATCGAACTATTCATTGCTCTTTTGTCCCCACAAATTTTCCGTGACTCGAGAATTTATCGACTGCATCAGAAAAGCAAATCAATCCGGAATAAAAATTCCCGTCACTGTTCCGTAAATTTGTGTTAACAAAATCTTGAAAATTTCTCCAACAATATGCCACTAATTTTTTTAAGAACAAAGTAACAGCCAAGAAAGTTACTAGATTTTGTAAGTTTCGGATTTCTCTCTCAAAATGAAATAATCAAACTTTAAAAAATTGCAGTATATTCTTTTCGATCCCAAGAATTGTCCTCTGATTCAAATTTTCATGAGAATTTACTTAATAATTAATAATAAAAATGAACAAAGATCGGACTTTAGCTTTCTCGCGGGAGACGCATCCGTTGTTTATTTATTTTTTATTAATCAATAAGTAAATTGCCATGAAAATTTGTACCAGAGAACAATTCTTAAGATCGAAAGTAATATACTCGAATTTTTTGAAGTTTAATTATTCGATTTTGAGAGAGAAACCCGAAGCCGACGATACCCAGTAACTTTAAGGGTTATATTATGATTGCCCTTAAGGTGGTTGTATCGCCAAAGTCGGTTTCGTTAGAATTTGTTGAAATTTTACACAAATGTTCTTTAATATACGGACAAATGTGTAAAATTTGAATGAGATCTACCGTGTAAAAAGAGAGATATGTATTTTTGAAAATTGCAGTTTTTCGTAATCTTCCATAAGAGCCCATGTTAAATGTTGAAATTTTCAGCAATAAATATCTTTATTTCTACAC
>JAPYYX010001133.1:0-54630 GCA_030522605.1 Cremastinae sp. B BG-2022a | reverse complement strand
ATGAAGCGCGCTACAAATCAGAGCGGCCACAAAAGTCGCTATTTCGGGAGTAAAATGCGGCCAGAAAGAACGTACTTTCGACTAGGAGATCAAGAAAAAGTATAAAAATATGAGGTGTAACTCGTGGGAACGTCCGCATGACTCTGTCTTAGAAAAATACTTTCGTAGAGAGTCCAGCCAATACTTTCCGAAAACTGCATACTTAGAATCGCGAAGAGAGGAGGTAATCATAAAAACAGACTCTACTTCCAAGGTACATACGAATGTTTCTTTCCTCAATGTCGTTGCTATACTAATATTTGCTATACTAACAATTATAAATAAATTTTTATTTCACATAAATACAATATAATGCTCTCAGTAATTTGCGTTTATCAGTAAAGATAACTGGCAATAACCGTTGACATAATTGCCGAAATTAATAATAAAATATCTTGAATATAACATTAATGATAGTTAACTATTAAATGTATGAGAAAAACTTAAATGTCAGCGGTAGATATGTTTATTGAAACGAAATAGTTATGTTCTTAATGTTTCACTTCCGCAACACATTTTCGTCTACTTGCACGTACGTACGTTACAATATCGTACTGTTAAATATATGTGCATGTTATTGCGACCAAATCTGAAGCTACGATCAATTCATTTGCCGGACGATTCGATGCGCTCACTGCGGCAGATGCTACGCACACACGGTCGGGCTCAAGTGCAGAAACGAGCACACAGTCTTGGCTCACTCAAGTGAAACGAGCGTAAGATACGGTCGCATGTAAGGTTTATACTTTATAGCACATATAAAGAGTGAATCATGGTGTGTGTAGTAATTTATATAGCTTATGTTTTAGAGTGTTTTCTCCACACCCGTTCGTTGGCAAAATTCATCGTCCAGCTCATGCGGGTAAAAAATCTCGCAGATTTGCGTAAATTCAGATCCGTTGAAATACAATTGACGCCTTCATAATAACAAGTCTTGGAATAACAAACAAAAAATTGTGCACCTGTTGCGAAGTTTAAAAACGACTGAAATTAAGGATCGAATTATCGCTGGATCCCGTCCTCTCGGCGTCCAGTGAACGACGGAACGAAATGGCGAATCATCGTCAGCGCGAGAAATAAAAATAAAAGTATTATCGAAAGGGAGGAAGCGAGGAGAATCGAGGCTAAAAACGGCGTTGGCGAAGTGTTGACTCGAATGACGGTGAAGGGAAAAAAATGAAATAATAGCTAAGTACAAAATAATGAAGACGAAGATGCGCGAGTTTCTCGAAACGAGTCTCTCACAAGTGACAACGAGGAGACTCTGTCCTAGGATAAAACGCGAGGAAAAAGGAAAGAGTCAACAGCGTTGGGGGAGACGAGCGAGAACTGACTTCCGGCGGATACTCGTCATTTCTTTCTTTTTTGTCACAATCGGAACAATCAAGACGTTACGCGAATGACTGTTGGTTAGTCTTCCGAGGACTTTTACTCCTGGTGGGCTACCTGTGGCACTCCGATGTTCCTTTCCTTCTTCATTTCACACACATATTATTTCTATACTTGGATCATCGATAATGATCTTTAACGGTCGCATATACGATGAGCGACGCGGTTCGAGCAGAACGAACGATGGACTCGCGCGAGTGGAGCCTCGCTTCTTCGTTTCCCTCTTTTTTTTCTCTCCATCTATACATTATGAAAGCAGTACGCGATATGTACGAGGGCAACAGCGAAGGGTCCCGAGTCGCTCATGCATAGCCCTTTGGCGACGCGCAGCGACTTCATCGCTCATATTTCTCTTACCTTCTGGTCTCTCCCTCTCCGTTTCTCCTCTTTGTTTTCTCCTTTTTGAGTTCAACATCAAGGTGCGAGGGAAAGATCAGAATCAAAAAATTTACTGAAATGCATGTTAAGTATAGTCAATGTCATTTAATAGTGATGTTATTTATCATTTTCGCCGTGTATGCTGCTATTGAACTTTTCTGATGTTAATATTTTTTGTGGGTGTGAGGTATTGTATGACTGACGTGAAATGGTCTGGTTTAACGAAACAATATTTTATTTTTGTACGAATCCAAACGGGCAGCGTTACCACGTTCGTGATGAAGTCTGAAGACTGACTATGCTTACATGCTAAAATAAATGTTGTGTAAGGGGGGTAGTGCAAAATGGAGTACCCCAAAAAATTGGTGAAAATTTTCAACATTTCTAAATTTGATAAAATTTAATATGAAATAGTTTTTTCTTTGCTGAGAACATTATATTTAGTGATTTGAAAAGACATTTAAACAAAAGTTAAAATTAATCATTAGTTGACATAGAAGATAGAACTAGCACATTTTCTTTTGTAATGATACACATTTAAAGAAAAATTAAAATGAATCATCAAGTAATTACTGAAATCTGTAAAAATATGAAAACGATTAAATTTGGAATTATGCAAAAAATATGTTGACTTTCAATTTTTATTTCCATCATATCGGCTAAGTGGAATATTTTTTAGAATAGCGATAAAAAATAAAATCTTCAAATTCACAATCGCACTTACTAGGAAGTTTCTTACTGTAATCAAAAAGTGAATATAGCGTAGAATGAAACGATGAAGTTGAACGTCCAAAATTTAAACTTCACGTGCGAATAATTTGACAGATGTCCGTCTAAAATTAGATTGCCATTTGAAATTATTTCGCAACAAGAATAATAATCCCAAGAAAAACGAATTTGAAATTAGTGAATTTTAAAGTAGCCAAAAAATACGGAGAAATTTTGGCAGATAAATTTATTTCAGTCTATCTCTACTGAAACAAAAATCAGCAAACATTTTTTTTGAAATTTGCATGTTGATATAATATTTGTTAAATGCGAATTTATTGATTATTCTTGCAAAATATAGAATCGGCAGCCGGAAGTTTTGCTGCGGCATCTCAATCGTAAAAACATATAGAAGCGACTCGCCCTCATGAGACAAGCTGGACTTCATCTCGGGCTACTGTATTCCGCGTACGTGCACAGTAAATAGAAGGTTATGTGGAGGTATATAAGTTCGTATATAAATTCATACAGCAGCACGGTAGCGACGTGGGCCTTAAACGATTTTCGCGCGAGACACGCAGAGCTCTTTCGTGCTCGGAGATCCAGGAGTCTCTCAGACTCTAGTGTCTGGTGGGCGTGCGTTCACGCCTACTAATTACGATTCTATACGTCGTTATATGATCACTGAAAACGTTCGAGCGAGCGAGAGGAACCGGCGTGAGGAGGGTAGAGAGAGAGCGAGGGAGATGGGAAGAGACAATTTTAGCGAGGCAGAGCGCGGCGTCTTTTCGCGACGCGGTAACAAGAAAAACCAACATCTCGCAATGTGTATATAGGTGCGCGTTACGATAATAACCAATCGAAGCGAAGAACGAACAAGATGAGATCCCAACCGTGAGAGCCGCGCTTAAATACCACAATCTTTTTTATTTCTCATTTCATACTCGACGCCACTTTTCGTTAAAGATTATTTCTACACAGTTTTAAACAATTTCAACATTTTTATTTTTTGTATTTTAATTTCCAATCGTTTTTATGACTGGAAAAAATTCATTAATCAAAATCCAAAATATTGATATTAATTTTTCGTATTCAAAATTAATATTCTGTATAATGATTTTAGATGATGAATAGATAAATTTTCAGAAAAATTGCAGATTTAATGATTCGTCAATTTTTCAAATATAATTTCCTAAATTTTAGACTTGAATTAAAAATGGCACATATATATCGCTGGGAAGAAAAACAAATGCTTCGGTACTCTGAGCCGCCAGTTTAGTACAAATAGCGAATTCCCTCGTAAAAAGGGAATCCTTTTCTCCTGACGACTGTTCGCTCTTTTCCAGAAGAGCGAAGGAGAAGGAAAATAAGAGAGGGAGATAATTATGTTCGAGAATACACAAGAGTGACACAAAAAGCCGCGTCCCGATGCAAAGAGGCCGAAGCTCGTAAGAGATCTTTCTCGGCGGCAGAACGTCCGAGCCGGGCCGTAACTCGTTAATTATAGACCGCCACTGATTGATCTTCGGTCCAGGACACTATTATATCCAACCATGACTCTCCTCCACTCTAATATACAGCAGGGTCAAAAAGCTTGAAAATATTCTCATTTCATTTTGAAATAAAAAAGAAAGAAGAAAAAATTTTAAAACAAAAAAGGAATATCACTCGAAACTATTTAAAAACAATTCAAACTCTTTGAAAAAATTTTGTTGCACTTTTTCTATGTTCGTCGTCATTTGAGGTGTCTTGATTACTCACTCGTTTATTTTTATTTAACCAGGAACAACAGAAGCACTTTGAGCTTACTTACTTACTTTTCTAATTGACAGCTTTAAAATTCTATTTCAAGAGAGTTGCTAATTTTTTAATGACTTTACTAACTTACTTTAAAACATTTTTTATGATCGTAATGATTTCTAAATTTGTTAACAATTGCAAACAGTTATGCAATAAAAATATCCTATTTTTAAAAAAATTTCCAAGTTGAAATATTCGATATTTTTTCAGTACTCAATACTTGCTTGTATGATTAGAACATTGTCTCGATTTGAAACTTCCCTTGCTTTGTTATGCAACATTCTATCAATTAATTTCTCTTTTTAATTTCTCGGTAATTGTTCGCTCAATGTAGAGGGAGGTGTACTCGGTAGGAATAACGATCGATTAGCCTTTCGGATTCTTATCAACCTTTTTCATATTTTAATTGTATTAAATTTTTCCTGAATATTTCTTCTTGTCGAGATGTAAAACATTAGAGAGTGTCAAAGGCAAAGACGTACGTGACCGTGCGAGTCATCGGAGCAGACACGCCGGAGTCGGCGAAGAACCGAAGATTAAAGTGAAACTTTACTCTCGTTGCATGTCACGTGTATAAAGATGTATAGATATGAGCGAGTGTGCACCGAAGAAAATTCGATTTGCGGCAAACGGGGAAGGGATTACGCTCATGGCGGAAAGGAAGATCGAAACGGTTTTCTCTCGCTCTCTCTCTCCTTCTCTTCATTATATACGAAGACAAATACTCGCGTTTGTGTGCATTGGTAACTCGTGTCAAACGAAACCACATGCAGATTTGATATGCCCTAATATTCTGGCGATGCGCCGGGCAAGCGAATTTTCCATGAAAATTCTCATATATACTTCAAAAATCTGCGAGTCGAGTTTGTAGAAAATTATTTTGGCTTAAAGTTTCATAAATAATTGTTTTTATATTTCAATTTTTTTATAAATGATCGAGACGTTTCTTTATATGAATAAATATCCGCGCATTGTAGTTGAATGTCGACAGATTTGGGTGCTGATCAACTTGCGCAGTGCAACGAAAGTTTCAGGCATTAATCAAACCTACGAATCACTTCGGTGCAATCGTCTTTGAACAGCACGACTCTCTTGCACTTTGCGTCTCCTCTCCCGGACTTCGTGGCATTTCATTCATTTCTGCTGTGTGACTTTAATGATCTGATTAATTACCACAAAACATGAAACTGTCATGGAAGAGAAAATAAATAATCGAAACTGCTAATTTTTCATCGACAATTGAAAATCTCTTACACGATTTTTTCTCGGAAAATGCATGTGAACTTTTATGGAATATTCTTTTGTTTATTTTCTGTCGTTATTTCGTGATTATATGTACAGTATCTGATTCGCTTCATATTTCACATAACTTTTAATTCAAATTTCTTGTTAATATGACATCAGTCCAGATATCATATTTTTCAAAGATTTTTCGAATCTACTAAATCGTTGAAATTAACTGTACTACAAAAAACCTTTGACCCCAAACGTTTCGAAAACAATCGAAACGAAGGAATGAAATTAAAGATCACGTTGAACTTCTCAGGTTTATCAAGAGTTTTCATTAATCATAAACGAGTTTTCCACCAGATTCTCGGTGCAAGGCAATAGCTCATTTTTCTCGGAGATCGCAATCGTGATCCAGCAAAGTGGAAGGGAATCGATACGAGGTCGTGATAAGAGAAATCATTACCTATAATAGAAGCGACGTGTAGACTCTCAAGACTCTTTCTTTCTTTCTTTCCTCTCGTTCCTTCCACACAGACAGAGACCGCATTTGTTTTTCTCTTGCCAGTTAACACACAATAATCACAGTCGAGAGCGATAATTTCGTAATTAGTGACACGAATATGCGTTCGGTTCTTGGTACGAGAAAATCTGCTTGATGCATGTGTATTATGTACACAATATATTTTATTTTGCCCGGTATGAGACTCTCTGCGATATTTAATAGCTGGTAGTGAAGTCGTTCTTTATTGGCTAGCGAAATCGCAAAAGGGATCTAATTCACAAGACTCACATTCACACAAACATAAATAAGTTGGCTCGCACACGAGCCCGCCTATGCCCGTGTATAATTCTTCGTGAGGATTTCCGGACGATCGTAACTCTGCATGAGCGCACCGAGCGGTGAAAGCCAACTGTACGGAATTGATTTCCCCTCGTACATACCCATTCCTCGTGTCTCTCTAATCTCTGCGTGTCCCCGGGACTGACGTTTCGTGTTTCCTCAGCTTTTTCCCGATAAAAAATGAAGCAGGAAAAATCTACCATCGAAGATCGAGATGAAAAATCGAGAAGCGAGGAAAATTGCGAACGAGGAAGAAAAAAAGTAAAACTCGCGCGCACTCGATAAAAATCTTTTCGTGCTAATAATTATTGCATTAATTAGGAGCAGACTTACGGCTCATCATACTCCCTTGCGCTCTTTCAACATTCGCGTGGAGGAAAGAAAAATGAGAAGAAAATTAGAAGAACGCTTTTATTGAATTTCATGTATGTGTAAATATGTGGAGTAAAATTCATTTTGGAGCGACACACGAAGATTCTTTATGAATAAGAATATACGCACAGAGGAGGAGAAAAAACTTTTCGTCTCTCTCTTCCTTACTCTCTCGTCTAGCGAGTGCTCACACGCGGGTGCCTCGAGGCTCGATTTTCCGCGATGTTTCCGAGCGCATTATCACGAGACGAGATGCGAATCCAGTTTGAGAGGCTCGGGCATTTTCTTCGTTCTCGCGCGACGGGCATCGTCGCAGAAAAATTACGCGCGTGTGTGGGAGGAAGTATATTATAAGGTAACGAGAAAAGCGAAGTAACTTTGTCGCTCTCTCGAAGACACCGCTACACCGTTATATATTTCCAAAAAGTCTCATTCCCGAGCCCCTTATTCTCGGTCACACGTGCCAAATGCGTGAATTCGTCACAAAAGACTTATATCCGAGTCTTAAGTGTATTATAATGTACGAAAGTAGTCTAGATCTCGCGCCAAAAACTCGCTTCGCCGCTTTAATTGACTAACCGTCGACATTTTTAAGAATTCACCGAGGCCGAAAAAAGCAATTTCATATCCCATACTGATTAAAACTCGTGGAATTTGGTTCAAAGAATTTATTCTAATATAATAAAATTAATTAAATATTTAAGCAAAAATAAAATATTTAGACTTTGGTGAAAAGTGGAAAATAACTTGCTAAAATCAATATGAAAATAACATCTGTCCCCAGGTGACAATACGAGGAAAGCTCTAATATGAGGCGTCTAACACCGATCATCAAAGTTTGCTCGACTGAATCTTGCACAGAGTATTATCCAAAAATAAAATTGCAACGACTGAGATAATTAAATTTGCAAACATGAAATACTTTCATACGAGGAAAAACGGTATTAATAACGCCGTTTTAATTGACTAATAATAAAGAACAAAACAAACGTGGATTTAATGCTCCGTATACAAATATAGCGACGATACGCTCGTCGAACGGACGGAATAGAATCGGAGTATAGACCAAAAATAATAATAAAAATAATAATAATGGCTCGACGTTTGTGCACGATATACGAGCCGTACAACCGGTGGAGTATCAATCCATATTTATATCCCTACCATGCCACTATATTACAATTACTACTAATTACTAATTATAGCATCGTAAATCACGATCGTTTATTGCATCTTGGGCTATCTTACTCGAAGCAGCGTCTTGCTCTCGCTCGTGCCTTACTCGCTCTCTCGTGCTAGATTTTTTGCCAACTCTTCGTTTAAATTCCTTTCTTTTCCTCTTTCCAGGCATATTGTGCCGAACTGGTTCAAGATATTTTTAATTATCCCTGAAACGGTAATAAAAACGCATCAACTTTCCGGAAATCAGTTGATCAATCTCTTTTTATAAAAAATTGATCAGAATTTATTATATTTTTTACAAACAAAGATATAAGAACTAGAAAAAAAATATTTTACGGTTGAAAAATAATTTTCTTTTATTGTGATATGATTGATTGAAATTTATTATATTTATTTTTGAAGATCAGAAGAAGGCAAAACAGATCGACAATATATTCCTGCGATGAAAACGATTCGAGTGACTTTTGGGATTAAAATAATAATCCCCGTGCGAGTTGCCGTTATTCTTTACTTTTTCCCTCAATTTTGGACTCTCCACCGTGTCGAAAATGTTTTTGAATGTCAGACGAGCGAGGAGGCTCGTTAGCGAATCCGCGAGGCATCATCGTCCGCGCTTGCACGTATAAATACGCTCGTGCACGCACACACGCGAAAATTACAAGCAGTATAAATGCTCGCTCGCTGCGTTTCAATTATTTTAGAGAACATTAGCGAGAAGTCGCGAGGAAACGCTTCGACGAGGCCCGTTTGTACCCGACTCAAGAAACATTGGATATTTCGAGATATACATGTATGGTGCAGCGAACGCACGTACGTACAAAAGTTTTGCGTGTGAGTTCGTTAATGTCCCGACAATCGAGAAGACAGACCCGTTAACGAGCGAGAGGGTCACGTTCGCGGGTTTAGCGCGAACGATGAACCCCTGCTCGGAGCGCAAGAACTATTTTTCCGCGTGCGATCGGTTGGCCTGAAAAAAATTTATTGTTCCGCAGTCCGTATACTTAAAAACCAAGAAAAGAGCCCGCGCACAAGCAGCAAATAATCGAATGAAGAAAATCGCACTCTTATCGCGATCAAATTAACTCCTCGGGTGCTCGCGCGAAAAGCACGAGTGAAAGTAATCCTCCATTGTTCCTCCGAATCGTACACATAGATTTTTCTCGTTGCCTTTGTTTACATTTACGCGGAGAGAAACGACTTTCTTCTCTCGATTGAAATCAAGTTTTACCTCTCGTGACGAGATTTCGACGCGCTCTTAAGCTTGAAAAAAATGTCATTATTGTATAGAGTAATTATCGGAGTGCATTTTTTGCAGATAATTAAGTATTAATTACATTTTTCCCTGTTTCTATTTTTCTTCTCAAGGAATAAATTGAACGTTCGAAAAAAATTTTCACAAATATCATTAGGGCCATAGGGTAGAGGGGGGCAAAATGGGGTACTTTAAAAAAATTTCCGGTTCTAAGGATTTAAATGGCAGAACAACATCTCTGCCCAAAATTTGTCTACTCAATAATACTAAAAAAAAATATCCAATCTGAATAACAATATCGAGTAGACAAATTATGAGCAGAGTTGTTGTTCTGTCATTTAAATATGCCGAATGTTTTGTTTTTTGATCACAATTGAAGGAAACAAATTAAATTTTCAGCTGCCATGAAAAAAAAAAATTTTTTTTAGCGAAAAAAATGGGGTAGCCCTTCAAAAAGTAAGAAAAAAATTTCTTTTTTATAATCTGTTAATTTAACATTAGCTTTGACGTTTTGTTTCAAATATCTAATTGATTATTTATTTTCATTTTCGATTAAATGTGTCTCATTCCTGAAGAAAATCATCTTTTTCTATTTGCGATGTTGGTTTTTTATTTTTTTATAAATGTGTGTTTTGGAATTGCGAAATATAATGTTCTTGGCAAAGAAGATGCTATTTAATATTAAACTTTATCAAATTTTGAAATATTAAAAATTTTGAACAAATTTTTGGGGTATCCCATTTTGCCCTTTTACCCTACATCAAAATCATTTTCATTTAAATTCAATATTGACTGAATCATCATTTTCCATTTTTATTTCTTATAAACATTCGACACTAGATCCGAAGGTAGTAAAAATATATTTTCCGTCCTGAAAAAATGATGACGCGCATAAATCGACGAAGAGTAAAAGCTTCGGGAAAAAAAAATCTTGTTAATTGTCGCTATCTTTCATCCCCAAACGTCGCAACAATGTGGCTTTAAAAGTCGTGCCGCTGTTTTCTCCGTCTCTCTTTTGTCGCTGGAATGGAAAAGGCGCGGGAGAAAGAAGGCCAAGGGGTTGTTGTCGTGTATTATAAAAGGCCTGTAACGCCTCGGACACGCGCGCGCTCGCCCTTCGCCGTATCAAAAGAACTCATTATTGATGGCGTATTGAAACGGTATGAGCGCGGTGATAAAACGAGTCGGGCCTGAGGCACCACGGAGGTCTCCACTTAACGTCCGAGATTATATATGAGCGAATGCACGCCGGGTGGGAGTAAGAAATATATACATATACAAATATACAAATATATATTTTCTTATACTTTCAGATACAAAAAAATATATATACGTACACACACGCGAAGGCGAAAGGGATAAAAAAATACGCACATATATATTTGAACGTATTGAATAGGAGGAGAGGTACGACTTCGCGGAGTCCGTTGCTCTTCATTCTTTCGGGCCCCACACACGGGGATCGGCTCAAATATATTATCTTATACGTCGACGGGAATGGCCACTTTGTTTTCTTCGCCAGCACGACTCGCCGCACGCTGCACAATCCTAGGAAATACCATATATTCCGAATTCGAAATTTATCGACAGTCGACTGAAGGGAGGAGGAGAGAAAGGGTAGAGGAACGGGGAGGGAAGGATCGAAAGAATAGAATTTCAGGCTATGGGATATATTAGTTACCAGAAAAAAATAAAAAGTTGGGAAGACGAGATGGACGATCTGCGACTGAGAATCGTTCTTCGCGGGTATGCAATTTCTTCATTTTATTTTTTTTTTTTTTTGATTTTTTTTTAAATATATAATTCCTTTTTTTTCGTAGCGCGATATTCGCGTCCGGGAGACATTTTATACTTCGAAGATGCAGAGATAAATCCACGAGTGTAACTCCGTCCGAAAGGTAAAACCGTGGTTTATACGTCAGAAATTTTGTCACGTGACTGGACTCGATTTACGGGGAACAACGAAAGAAGTATTCACTCGGTACTCCGGAGCTGGAAGCACGCACACACGGCCGATCAATGGTTCGTAAATTAAGCAATTTGCTAATGATATTCTCACGTGGCTCATATTTTAGCCTTCACGTCTCAGGATCGCGTTTAATGCCGGTGCTACATCAGACGATCCGATGCTTCGTCTCGTCCCATCTTACGAGCTCGTGCCTCTCCTCTCCTGTTTGTGTTTCTTTCCACCCGTGTGTGTTATATTCGCTTCTACGATCCGCGCAGACGTTTCCGCTCCTCTCGCGGACCTCCTTGCGAGAGCGCGAGACCGTTTAACTGCCGGCGTATTTCATCGTTAGAGACGCGAAACCGATAGCCAAACGTCGGGACTCTCGAACCGAGGCATCATCTCCGCGAAATGCGATAACGGTAACCTCTCTCCGACTTACAATGTTTCTCCGCTCTTTAAAACTCATTTTTTTCCCTCGATATATTTGCCTGCGAAATGACTTTGCGATCGGTTTTTTTTATGAGACAAATTTGACGACGCGACAAAATATTACACTGAAATATCACCGTAACTAAGTATACTATAAAGACAAATATGTTACGATTTTAATTACCACTTATTAAGTCCACTTAAGGTGGTTGATCGAGTATTTACTCTATAGTCAAATAACAGTCTGTGTAGAAAATTTTCGAAACTTTTATTTTTTTATTTTTTGGATCACAAAAAAATAATGGTTACCACACTTCGAAATATGACACTGAAAATTACTGTCAAAAAATTATAAGGAAAATAATGTTTAAGATGAAGTTAGTCAATTGATTTCGTCGTCGTTTTGCGAGACATTTTCATGTTTTTTCAAAAAATCACGTTTTTTATCAAAATAATAGTTCGATAACATGCATTTTTCAAAACTCTAATACAATCTTTGATGTTTAGTCAAAGAGATAAATGAAAAATTTCAGACCTGTCTAATCGAGAAATATACTTGACCTTCGATCAAACGATTAAATTTCTCAAAAAATTAATTGATGAAGTGCACTTTTTTAAAAAAAGTCCAATTTTATCCAAATTAAAGCATATTTTAAATTTGTATTTTCATCTGTTAACATCCAATGTTTCGTTCAACCCTCAGGTGATGGAAAAAATTGTATTCTCTTTTATAATTTTTATTAAAATATTTTCCGGCTGAATCCATAAAATTTTGCGAAGAGTTTCTTATCAAATCATAGAACTGAAAAACCAACAATTAATATAATTTAAAACAATACAATTATCAATTTGTACAAAAATTACTAAACATATTTATGAATATTTTTCAGACACATTTTTCGATCTAATAAAATGAAATACTCCGAACCTGAGGAATTTGCTCTTACGTATTAGATAATGAGTGAGAAAGAGATGAAGCTTATAAGCGCGAGAGCTTTTTTGGCCGTTGCAGTCTTTCTCCCGTTTGCTCCATTCGTCCGGTTATTCTCTCTCGGAAGAGCGAAACTCCGGCATGAGCATAACCTCGCTCTCGGCGATATAACCCGCACGGCCCTTCTCTCATTTTATTTTCACCGGGATTACTCCTCGTCATATTTCAGATTGGGATTTGCGAACCATCGTCCCTTTGTATTAATAACGAGTACTCTGGCGCTGCCTCTTCCTCGCAGGCTTCCTTTCGTCGTCCTCCCTCGCGTGTGCTTCCTCCGCGACACTCGGCCTATTCTCTCCCCCGCGCGTTAAAAAGAGAGACGAACGAGAGAACGAGACTTCGAGATAAAGAGAAAGAAAGATCGAAATGAGAGAGAGAGAACGTGATACGTTTTCGCCCGTTGTTTTTGTTTAAACGAAATGAGGGTACGTTTAAATCTTAGGATTACGAAGAACGAGTGTGTCGTGCGCGAACGTCGCCGCCGTTTCTCGAATATCCGGCGCCCTCGCCGTTATCCCGTCTCGCTTTGTCCCGCGATCGTTCAAAGAGATCCGTCCTTTTCGCGTTCCCTCGCTTTTACACTCGGTCTCCTGCTCCGATGCCACTCGTCGAATATAAAGAACAAAAACGCGAGGGAGGATTAAACGAGAGGGAAAAAAAAGGAAAAAGAGAAAACGGCATATTCTCTCCAATCTATCCGTCGATCGTGCGACCTGAGACGAGTCTCCGATTCTCCTAATTCTTCACTTATATCCGACGATGCTCAACAATAACGCTTAATTCGCAATGGAAAGGGCTGATATTCTCTCAAAAACGAGAAATCATAGTCGAGAGATGGTGGAGAGGGAATGAGTTTGATCAAGCGCGGAGGTGTGAGAGAGAGTTAATGAATGAATCTTCGGATTTTCGGTTCACGTCTCAAAGAAAATAAAAGTTGGCCGAAGTTTTTCTTCTTAATTAATATAGATTGCGTTTAATTGTGTATTTGTCTATTAATATATGTACAATATATGGGCACCGAGACGAATACGCCAGCTCACGCTTCTCCGTGTGATGCTCGACGTGTCTGATTCATCGCAATGGACGGGATCGTAAATTGATCGATGCCCTTTAATACTGGAGCAAATGCCCCGCATCATCAATAACCAAATTATTTACCGTCGTCTTCGGAGAAATTGACAGTCATTCGCTCTCTTGATTCTATAAATTTTCTCCTCCGGGGCGTGAAGAATTTGTGGGCAAAATTATAGAGGGATTGAGACCTTAGGTTTACATTTGCTTGGGATTTAGAGGTTTCTGAAAAGCAAGCCACGACATTCTCGGTTCGAGGGTTCGAAATATTATACTTTAAATTCGATAATAATTGCAAAAACTAGAGCATATTTGTAAATTCGCCGTACGTAAATTAAGAAAAATAGGCAAAAATCGAATAGATTAGAGGAAAATACATTTTTTAACAAACCTCTGATTTTTAGCTATCAATTTAAAGATGAACTGAAGAAAGTAGAATTCTTGACAAAAGTCACTTGGCCACATTGAATTGTTGAAATTTATAGTTTTTGTTTTTTTATTATAAAATTTGAATTTATTGTTATAATATTTAGAATGACACTCAATAAGTTTCTAATGTTTCATCAACAATTTTCATATTATTTATTGTTTAAAAAATTAAAAAACAAAAAAATAGCTAAAATGTTTGAACTCTGCTATTAACCTTTTGATGTGTACTGATAGTAGAAAAAAATTATCAACAAGACCATATCGTTTTAATCCATTTCTACATAGTTTCAGAGAAGGAAATTCATTTTATTATCACATAAGTCGATAATTTCTTAAAAACTGTTTAGTACAGGTTGATGAAATTTGGCAGAAAGATTCTATAATATTTAACCATCTTGAAAAAAATTGACAAGTAACTACTACCGTTTTTTCGTTATTTATAATTTATTATAATTTCGTTTTCGATGAATCTACATAAGAATACGTTTAATATTCAATTTATTATAACTTTTAAACGATTTAGTGAATTAAGTTGAAATTTGCTCAAAATTATCAGAGTTCTATTATCAATAACTGGTCAAGTTTTCAGATTTTTATCACCGTTTCAAATTATCTTACATCCTTAGTGTGATAAAATACCGATTTGGTGACTGACTACAAAACTAATAAATCTGTATCGATATTATGCATATAACCGACGACTAAACAGACAACGAAGATCGCAGCAATTTCTGTAACGAGAAAAATATCATATTGTAGGATGAGAAAGGTTTCTTTAAAAAATAGTTCCCGCGAGTTTCCGAAACAATGGTCGCGTCGCCTTGTGAGAACTGCGAGACAGGAAAGAGGAGACGGTCGAATCGAGCGACGATAGAAATCAGAGTATTGGTCGTCAAGCTCGTTCAAGTTCGTCGAGCACAAAATATACGCGCACGCCGATCGATTCGTTATCAGAGGAGCGAGAAAAAAAGGGGATTCGGCGCGAGAAGCTCAATTCGGGCTGCGTTGCGCCCTTTTGTAAAATAGCAATCGCCATTACTATATGCTCAGCCACCGACAAGAGAGCAAATGAAAGCTGCGACTTATCCTTGCTCAGGGGTTTCTGATTGAATGGTTCTGCCGGAGGCACTCGAAGAGGGCTTTGCTCTCATCGCAACCAGAACCTCCTCTTTCTCTTTCGTTTGATTCGAAACCGAAGAGAATCCGCAGATAAGAGAAGTGAAGGGAGAGAGAGAGAGAGAGAGATGAGCCGAGCGACATTTAGATATCCGAAATCTCCAATATTTTTAAAAGCACGTAGCATTTCGGGATAGGTCGTCTCTCCCGGTCGTGAATCTGGCGCTCTTGGTAGGAGGCTATTTTTTTCTCCGCAATGAGAAGCATGACTCTATATATGCATTCCGTACGATATAGAAGCATCGAAGAATTGTTGTGGCTTTGAGCTCATGGAGCGAGTCGGTGAACGATGTATAGAGAAATATTTCGAGGGTTTGCAGTCACGGTGATAGAGATGAGTGAGAGAGAGAGAGAGAGAGAGAGGAAACGTGAGTTTGTTGAGGGTTCTCTTCTTTCCCTCTCTCTCTTTCCATTTCTTTTTCCCTCCTTCATTGCTCTTCACCGACTCCAGCAGAACTCAAGAGTAGTCTCGTCACATCGCCTTCAAAGGGTCCAAACCGCTCTACTTGTGTACGCGCTCGCGTGACCATTAAAATACGAATGATAATTATAAGAGCGACGGCAGAATGATCATTTCGGGCGCAAAAGCTCAGAACTTTGATACGAGCGATCGTCCGTACTAGCCGAGTGACTGCCCTTTATAATCCACCGACCGAACACCCCTTATATTCCTTTTTTTCTGTCTCTTCCCACTCATCGTTCCCTCTTTTTTTATTTGTTCTTTTTTTGGCCTCTTGTGAATACATCTTTGTTATCATAATTAATATATTTCCATATTTTCACCACACTTTTCCGTCGTTATCTGTTTTTTAATTGACTTTTTTATTTTTCAATAATTTTTCACAAAAACTAAAAACACTCGATTCAAGTTTAATTTATTTTTATTTGTTTTTAATTTAAATGTTTCGTGGTGACATTTTTTCAAGCTTTTCTTACGCTCTATTTAATAAAAGAAGAGAAATCGCTAAAATTTACTAATCACAGTTAGATGCGAATCAAATGAAAATGGTCTCTCCAAAATTCACTGAGCAAATGAATTTAAGTGCGTGACGATATTAAAAAGTAGAATTAAATGTATAGCGAGCACTTTTCCACCGTCTATTGACCTAACTTTTACGTTTTATTTTTCTACCTATGATTTAAGAACGGAACGCATGTGAAGCTTTCAAATAGAAAGATTTTCTCTACCGTAACTATAAGAATCGTTCGGTGGCTCGTGAGTGCGAGCAAAATATTTACGTAGACGTGACTGTTGAAATAGACAAAAGCAAGTAAAAGAAGATAAAGAAAAAAATGAGAAGTCTGATGGTTGACACGCCGTCTGACTTCTTCGAGAATCTTCAGCGGAGCGAGTAGCGATAAACGTCAAAGTCTATTGTGAAGTAATAATAGTAGATTTAAGGATAATTGTGTCCGGTCGTAGCTGAAGTAAAAAGGAAAAAAAAACGAAGGAGGAGGGAAAAAAACAGGCACCTTTTTAAAAAGGTGGTATCTGTCCTCTCGGCACCTCTCGGATTTTTTAACACTTGAAAATTGCCCATCACTGGGGCTGTCTCCCGTAACGACGGCTGCGAGTCAGAAGGGCGCACCAGAGACACATCGAGACCCGGACTCGACGTCCTTTCGAATTTTTGATCGTCCCGTATTACGTCGCGTTACTAAAAATGTGCGTGCGTATCCTCGTTGGAGAGATGGAGCGAGAGGCAGCGCGAGAAAGGCTCTCCGTGTGCTCTTACAATTTTTCGCTCGCCTGCTAGTTCGCCGCGCTCGGCCGAGTGAACTAGCGAGAAGTGTCGCGCGAGCGAGCGAACGAGTGAACGAACGAAGCGTCTCGCGGAGAGCCGGTGATTGCTCGTTAGCGTAGCTACGGCCCCGTGTCTGTCACGAAATCACTGATTATCATCGTTCAAGGAAACCAGAGAGTTGACGGTTCTTCTTTTCGCTATCCACCCGCTCTATCGCACAGGGAGACTCGATCTTGACTTTCCTAAACTCGTCGCGCTCCTCTGTCCTCGGTCTATCACCCCCAAAAACCTCTTTTCCCATCCATTTTTCGGGCTCGCGCTTTCTCTCTCCTCTTTTCTCGCTCCGTCACTGCTCGCATCATAGCCATTACTTAGCTGCTCCACGCTTTGCTACGCGGGAAAAGTTCCATCGCGATCCAGCGAAGAGCCCCAGACTAATATATGGCCAAGGCGTGCGTATTGTCTCCACGGCTCGCCTCTAACGTATCAAATGAACGTAGTACTATATACGGCTGACTTGGACTTAAAACACCTGTGCACGATCAACTCGTTTCTTCCCCTTCGTTTCATCTACCGGGAAACGAATTTGTTTCGTTTTAATTTAATTTATCTCTCGTTGAAAGACAAATTTCGTTTTATTAAATAGTACGAGTAATTTACTCACGTTTTTCCTTTGCTTCTCTCTTGTCACTCTTCTCGTGAAATTCTATTTTTCGTAATTAATGGCGCGCAGTGCGGAGACAAAAAGTTCCCACAATTTTCTCTACAGGAATCCATGAGAATTCTTTTTTTTGTCAAAATAGATTTTTTTTAATTTGAGTGTTCCGAGTCACAGACAGGTAGGATTTGAATTGTTTAGACGTCAACGGAGACGTGCATATGATTATAGCGATAGTCTCTCTATATAAAACATATTTCATTCATTATTCTCTCGTATAACATTATTCAGAACTTTACTGAAAAAAATTTTAGAAAATCGTTTCGTATATATTTTGTAATGTCATGAAACATTATTTTTTATTCTTGTCAAATTTGAACACAAATCTGAAAAATCATTTTCAGAAAGTCGATATAGTGAAAGTCATAGATATGTACTAGTCAATTTTACTGACATTGTGGAAGTTTCCAGATATTGTTGTCAATCTTGCATTACACTAAAGAGATTGTCGAAGAAAACAAAATTTGTTTAATTCAAGAAAATTTAGTTGATATGATTTATTATTAACTATATTTAGTTCACTCAGATTTATTATTTACTAAATTTAGTTAATAATAAATCTGAACTAAATTAACTTACACTAAACTAAACTTAGTTAATAAACTTAACTAAATTTAGTTAATAATAAGGCAATCCACATTTAGTTGATTTATTATTGACTAACTAAATTAACTACTAAACTAACTTAACTAAGTTAAACTACTAAATTAACTCAACTAAACTAAACTTAGTTAATAAACTTAACTAAATTTAGTTAATAATAAAGTAATTCACATTTAGTTGATTTATTATTAACTAACTAAACTAACTTAACTAAGTTAAACTACTAAATTAACTCAACTAAACTAAATGCAGATAATAATAAATCAACTAAATTTTTTTTCCGTTCATTTCATCAGAATTATCAACTAAATTTAGTTGAATTAATCAAATTTTGTTTAATTCAACTAAATTTAGTTGAAATTAATCAAATTTTGTTTAATTCAACTAAATTTAATTGAATTAAAAAAATTTGATTAATTGAACTAAATTCTGTTCTTATACATATGAATTTATTAATTTGAAAGAATTATATCAAAACAGAATTTACTGTAACACGTTCTTAATGCGTTCGCGCATCGCGTCCGTTTTCTCCAGTCACAAAACGCTGGACACGCGCACCGAAGAGAACGAACTCGCGAGAGATATTACAAGTTACACACGGACACACAGGGAGAAGGATAAGAGACGCATTTCGTTGATCGTCGTCGCTACCGCGTTGGTTCGGACGCAACAACCCGGAGTCGAGAGCGACGGACGCACCAGTATATTATTTCAAGGTTCGCGCATCGAGGATATATCAAAATGTGAGAATGAAGAAGGAGCAGTGCGGAATGACGCGCGATGCGTTCCGCCAGATAAGGGTAGAGAATTGCCATAACGGAGAATCCCAGACGCGGCGACACTACCGCGCGCTTCCGGTACTCACCGCCATTTTTTAATGATATCGAAGAACCTCCTATTATTGTATATCTCTCAAAGAGGAATCAGATGACCGTAAAATGTCGTTGACCGGTAGCTCGACACTTTTTCGAGACGGAATTAAGATCCCGTGGTCATTCCATTTTTTTTTCTCTCCAGCGCGTATTGTTTTGCTTTACATTCACTCGCACTTATATTACCTCTTATCGTCGCAGCACTTTGCTCAAGGATGCGGAAACCCCGCAAGGGAAAATTGAACAATACATTTGAAACAATTATTTTTACGTACAGCTCGAGTGTCTTCGGAGAAACGGATAATTTGGAGTGTGAAAGTTTTGAGCTCTGAAAGATTATCTAATTGAAACGGTGACATCACGAACCGTGTAGAAAAATCTTCGGATCGCCAGCATGATTTTTTTCTTTCAACGCCAGAAGACATTTTATGAAAGTTATTGAATTCAATGATAAATTTAACAAGACCGGATTATTTCTGCTGGTCATTTTTTTTCTATTATATACAGAAGCTTCGTCGGTCACGAGAGAATCATGAATGATTTAGTGTGAGTCTATGGATGAGGGACGCCCATATCGGGGCTTCGAATAACGATATCCAACGAGCACCCTTGTCAAAACGTCACGACGAGTCTGCAGAGATGCCGGCATATCGGCTCGATCCCGACGACGACGAGTCTCGGACTCCGTCTCGCTCCTCTCAACCTTTCCCTATACAATTCTTCTTCTCTCCCCGACCACTTTTGCTACTTCCACGCATCTGGGAGGGATCTTTCCTGTCGTGGCAGCCTGACAAATGTCCGGCAAAACACCCCTTCATCCTTACCGGATCTTATATCTGTATATTATCGCGAAAGCTCGGCCCTCTCTTCGAATTCTAAATGCAACCCCTTTCGCCACGGTCCAGCCAACACGTCGGGACGTTTCCACGTGAACTACTGCATCCTTCGATACTTTTCGGTCCATTTAATTCTAGAGAAAATTCACTACAAATTTCTAATGAAGCCAAAACTTTTTTCAAAAGTTTACATTCATTTTTCTCGGAAGATGTGTAAAATGTTTTTGAGAGAAAATTAATGATATGGTTTCTGCCTCTCGTTACTATTCTTATTCAATTCTTTTCATAAAAGCTGAAATTTGTCTCATTACAGAAAATAAGTGAGATTGTTTCAGGAAATCAATTAATGATACGATTAATAAATATATGTGACGTTCAAATTTTGGTTGGCAAAATCATTTAAGGTGATACATATGTTTCACCCCTGCGAGTGCGAGAGGGACAGATGTAAAACGGATTTGCTATTTTCTCAGAGGTTTTTGATATTTTCGAAAAAACAAGCAAAATCACATTACTCTTTGATGGAAAGAGAAGAACGTGATCCTTTTTTTCTTCGAAAAATGCATGTTTATTTTCCGAAAAAATAGCAAAGTTCGATTTTTAACGATGTAGGACACTTGAACATCACCTTAACGATGGATTTCATTCTTTAATCTTATAAAAATTTTTTGTACAAAATTTCGCTGTACGTATGTAATTTTTCTCCTCCTAGACGGCTGGACCGATCTCGATAAAATTTTGTGTGTGTGCTTATGGATTCACTGTAATGGTTTATATCTTTAATTCGACCTGGAAGGTGACTATTATCGAGATGAAAAAATTTTATATAATATTTTCAGACGAAATTTGTTTTTTACTATTTTATTTTTTACAAAATTAAATTTAATTAAATTAAATCTTGTTATTGAAAGATTTATAACTTTATTTTTTATTTTAACTTTAAATTTTTATTTTAGATTTTAACTTTAAATTAACAGCATTTTGTGATTAATTTTTTGTAGTGACAGGACGACGTCTGCTGGCTCAGCTAATTTTAATATAAAATAAATGTTTAAATATCAAACAAACCTTTTTTAACGAACATTTTTACAGCCATATTCGAAGAAAAATCATTGATACGAAAAAAAGGCATAATTCTGCCAAGTAAATCGACTTTCACAAAAAATTTCTATATAATGAAAAACAATTGTTTAGAGTTCTTTTTTCTCATTACAGGAAGTGTGCAAGACGATTCCGGAAGGCAAACTAATGATACGACGAAGAATGAGATTCGGAACAACGGTGATCCATAGAGTACTAATTCCGCGACCGGATGCAAGTTGCATTGTGGGTGAAACGAAACGCGGTCGCTCCGGGCGGGTATGAATGGCATAAAACCGTTAAAACGTGTAAAGAACGCGAGAAGATAGATCTCGCTAATTCTATAAATAAAATAAAACACAGAGATATAAAGGGGAAAAGAAGAAAAGCTCTTGAGAAGACTATACACAGGTCGGACCGCGATATACAGTAAGACATAATGAAGCGTCGGACAGTTAATTCATAGGATTATCGAGACTTCCCATGCCCGACATCGGTCATTACGGAATAACAGTAATTATTAATAAGCAAGTGAGAGAGAGAGGGAGAGAGAAAATCGCACACACACGCAAGTATATATTCGTCGCTTGTTATTAGGCGCCGCCTTTTATTCTCTTCTCCCACTCCTGTCACTTTTCCACTATGCGTTATACAAAAATTTCTCGTGTACATGTGAGCGATTGTAGCGAAATCCTCTCGTTGGCGACTGTGAAGATATTCGATGAGAGCGGATGCGGAGGGACAGTTGCGTGCGCCTCTTGTTCATTCTTTTTAAAAGTTTTCTTTTTATATGCTCGTTTTCTTCCTCTTTCTGGTCTTCCTCTTTCCCGAGTCTCATTGTTGCTCGGTAAAAAGTCCACCGACCGCTGACTGACGACTTCACTCTCTTCTGTAATTTTTTTTTATTTTAATCGTTTTTTTATTAAATATAAATATATATACAGGAGATAGATATTAGAGGATTGCGTACGTATATTTATACGAGGCGTAAGTGAAGGATAAGTACTCGAGGGTTAGGCCAGGTCGGGTTACACAACTGTACAGCAAATGTCAAGAGAAACCATAACGTTATAATTTATCGCCGCTAGCTTCTTCCATTGTAGATATTTATAGGTGTACGCTCTTTTGTGTGTTGGTGGACGCCTTTTGCATTCTCATCTTACGGGGGCGGTGTGACGGATTGAGAGAAAAAAATTAATCTCCTTGGTTTCGTGATGTATGAAAAAATATCGCGAAAAAATGATCGTTGAGAGATGTAACAATAAAATTTGATCTAAAGCACTATAGCTTACTGCGAAGGTGTTTCCACTTTTGAGGAGTATCAACAAGTTTTAGAAATAAAAAAATAATAGACAAAATTGAATAAAGTTGTGGGTGTTGATTTATTTACAATTTGTATATTTTTATAGGGTAGAGGGGGGCAAAATGGGTACATAAGAAAATTCTCCGATTCCAAGAATTTAAATATGCTGAATTTTTTGTTTTTTAATCACAATTGGAGAACAAATTAAATTTTCAGCTGCCATGAGAAAAAAAAAATTTTTTTAGTGAACAAAATGGGGTACCCCTCCAAATAGTAAGAAAATTTTTTCTTTTTTATAATTTGTTATTTTATTATTAGCTTTGACGTTTTGTTCCAAGTATCTAATTGATGATTTATTTTGATTTTCGTTTAAATGTGTCTCATTCCCAAAGAAAATCATCTTTTTCTGTCTGCTATATTGGTTTTTGATTTTTAATTGGTATTTTTGTTTGAATGTGTTTTGGAATCACCAAAGAAAACGCTATTTTATATTAAACTTTATCAAATTTCTAAATATTAAAAATCTTCACCAAATTTTTGGGTCACCTCATACCCCCCTCTACCCTATAATTTATTATTTCTGAAAAAAAATTTTGCTCCGGAATTTTTATATTCTCAATCATGAAAGACAATCTTCCAGACGAATAAAACAGTTTAATTTTTTAACTCAGTCTAATATTCATGTTGTATGTATTCATATTAAAAAAATAATAAATAATAAAGAAATGAAATTAAATGGAATAAATAAATATAGAAATATATTAAAATGGAGAACGGAATGTTTGCGTGCGACAGGAAAATTGCACGTACGGCGACAAGTCGGATGATCGTCATCCCCGTCATCGTGGCTCTTCGCCGTCGTACACACGTACGCGGGTTATTGGAGGACACTTGAACCGTAACGATCGCATAACCAGAGCGTACGCACTTTCGGAGAAATGCGAGAGGGAAAGAAAACGTCTGCGATCAACCCTTAGCCATGTGGACGCAGAGCGTACAGGCACGCAAAAGACACGGATCGCCCGAGTGTCACGCCTCGACATACGGCCTGTATGATTAAGCGCACTTGTCGGGATCCTGCGCCGCGAGAACGAGCATCGTACAAATACATATGAGCACGCACACTAGCGCGATATTATCTGACAGGGATGAGTACGCAAGGAGAGCAAGATCGCCGCGTGTGCGAGAATATTCCCACCGTTAATTCCGCGAGTTTGTTCTCTCCTTCGAATTCGCATGTGCCCTCTGATATGTTTTGTTTTATTCACAATTTTTTCTTCTTTTTTTTCGTGTGTGAGCCATCACGGGCGCACGAAACGAGTAGCGAGCTCTGAGGGAGAAAAAAACGTCCCGCTCGTGGCTATGATGCGCGACCACAGATCCTGACTTCTGTGGGAAAAGTCGAAGAAAAGTAATAACCGGTGGATAGGGTATCAAGAATAAGTGTACTCACTTTCCGAGTGAAACTGTATTTATCGTTCGTCAGTATGTTCTAATGCCATAGCTGTCTGACTACTGAAATCACTGTTTTTCTCGTTATTCACTTGTTATTCCGGAATCTTTTTCTCCGAAGGCTCCTTTCTTGTGTTTTCTCGTACTTTCCATATATATTCCCATATAAATAAAAAAGTGGATAAATTGAACATTCCGAAGGTGGAAAAAAATTCAAATTCCTTCTCCCGAATATTTCTTGTTAAGTGATTCAGCTAGAGCTTTTTTTCTGACCTACTGTATTTTATACAACTTGGTATAGGGGAGGGGAGGGCAAAATGGGGTACGGGGGGGCAAAATGGGGTACCCCAAAAATTTGGTGAAAATTTACAATATTTCAAATTTTGATAAAATTTNCATTTTCTTTGGTAATTAAACACATTTAAACAAAAATGAATATAAATCATCAATTAATTACTTGAAATAAGATGTCAAAGCTAATAATAACTTAACAAAATATGAGAAAAATTTTTTTTTCGTATTTCCAAATTTTTTCTAAATTAGTTACATCTCCGATTATAATCACCGAACCTATTTCGATTTTTATGAAAAATAAATAGAAGATAGATAGAGAGACAGAGATAGGGGTAAATGAGTGCCGACCTTTTAACGTTGCCTCTTTCTTTTAACACTCATGTTTCAATGAAAGAGAAAAAGACCGAGAGAGAATGAATGAACGAATGAACATTTATTATGCCGTGGAAAAAGGTTCTCCTTAATCAAGGTTGTACAAAGTTGTAAGAATGTAACATTTAAAACTAAAAATAAAATCAAAGTAATAAAACAAAGTAGAAAGAATCGCATGTAGCATTTACAGTTTAGGAAGCATGAAAACACAGATAAACCATTCCATGAAGCATATACGCGCACTGTCTCACATTCCGAATACATTCGTGAGATATCATTATATCTTGACCAATTAATAAATTAACGCTCAATTTCAGGCATACAAAGCAATAAATACAAAAGCATTAGCCAGTAGCAATCACTCGACCATACGCGATTACATAACGCAATATTGTCAAACCAATGAAATCAGTCGGCCTGGAGAGAATCTGTCAGTAAAAACTCTCGTAAAAGTCTTTTAAATGCCCCAAGAGTGGTAGCAGAGGTGACAGCCAGCGGAAAAGAGACTGCCAAAAATATAGAGAGGCAATAGCAAATGATTATCGACGGATAGTGGTGCGGCAGGTGGGAATATGATATGGAGTGGTATTGGTAGTTGTAGTGGCGGTTCTAGTGGAATAAGGATTCGGCAAAGAGAGAGAGAGGGACAAATATCGGCGTCCATGCTTACGAGAAAAGAAGGGTCTCGGAAGCTGTATAATTACAGGTCTAAATTAGCCGTTACTTAAACAGCGTTCCATAAATATTGGCGTGACCCTGGAAAAGAAGTTTTCACTTCAAAAAAATTAATTCCTGCCATATGGCATATTAGAAAATATTGTTTCCCTTTTTTTGCTGATTCGATCATCGCCACATGAGCCTTAATCGAGGTTAACTCCTATCAGTCAACGTAAGGCTGGAACTGGATGGACCCAACATGCATAAGCCTCAAAGCGATCACCCGAGGCTTCGTCTTACCGCGAGAGAGTGTATCGTTTGTATTCTCCTGTGTACATCAACGTCGCTGATGCCCGGGGTCTTGCATACCTCGCCGATATTAAATGACAAAGGCAAAGGCATACCTCGGCCCGAAGATGGTGGAATGGCGTTGCGGGAACGGAGTAGAAAAGAGTGGAAGAGAGAGAGAGAGGGAACGACACGTGGAAAGAGAGAGACAGAAAGGGAGGAATCTGTCTCTGTTTATACATGTATACATTTACCTCCCTCTCTCTCTCTCAACGGAGGACAGGTCGAAAGGCTAAGGGAATTACGATAGGAGCGAGACAAAATACAGTGGGGGTGGAGTTGGATCGTTGGGTTGTAAATTCTCGCGTAAGCTCGTCGGCAAGCCCCAAATGTCTAGCGCGCGAGCTTCGAGAGCCCCGCGCGCTCTCGACCCCTTATCGGTATTTTGCGGCCAGGATATTTAAAATACGGGGGCACATCAGGGGTTACGAGGTGAAATATACGTGTATACATACACCTTGCGTATACATTCTGGACGTTTTCTCCCGCAGTACGGAGCGTAGCGCAGTAGCAGAGGGGGCGAGAGAAAAAAGCTCTACCCTCCTTACGTATATACCAGCGAAATGACGACCTCGTTGCACCTTTTCCGCGAGCTCAAAATCCCTCTCGATAAAGGGTGAAAAACTTTAAAGACTGACGAGGTGGAAGACGTACGGGGGTGCGCGCCACGCGGCTCTTTGATGTCTCGAGGTAACGGCGGTTACGAACGTCCCGCGTAATACACGAGCCTTCTACCCCCCTAACCTCCCCCCCCCACCCCCTCCTTGCAACCTTTCTCTCCGTTCATGCTCCGCCATCAGCAGCCGCATAGAATCTCCCTAGCGAGAAACCTGGCGATGCGGGCGAGCTCGAGGCTCTTAAAAATTATTAAGAAAAATTTACGTCTCCTTCCAATACTTTTCTCTCTCGTAGCTTCCATCCTTTTTTCTCTTTTTTTCTTCTCTCTCTCGCTCTCTCTGTTGAGAGAGTTTTTGTTTTCTCTTTTCTTTCTCTTTTTCTCTTTTCTCCCGTTCTTCAATGCTTGTTCTCGTTATTTTTCACTCCTCTCTCTTTTCCCCGACGTTGTGCGTTTCGTGCCCTCTGTACGCGCAGTAACTTGCTCACTTGCCTTTGCGCATATAACCAAAGCTCCTTTTTTCTTCCTGTTCCTCCTACGCTCTCCCCCACCCCCTCCTCGCTCCTGCTTCGAAAACACTTTGACTCTTGCGAGCCGCAAAGAACGCTCGGATATTCCCGAATGGAAGAGAATATGAGAGGCTCATGCCTCTTGTTGTGTTATTCGCGTTTTTCTTTTTTCGCTCTCTTTCTTTCTTTCTTGTACATGGGTGGTACTCAATGAGACGTAACTTAAAGTAAGAACCTCTGTGAACCTCGTCTGCACATGCTACCTAACGTCGAAAAAGAGAAATAAGTCAATACGGGTGCCAAAACATTTGTAAATGCTATTGATCTTTTTTTTGTTAAAAAGTAATTTTTACAAAATTATCTGCAATAGTAAAAAAGTACAAAATTTGTTTAAAATCATTTGCTAACCAAATCCAAAAAAAATTCAAAAATTCTCCCAGAGATTCCATAATCAAGATTTGGCGTGTAGATATTTATATTTACTATTTGAACAATTTTCAAACTAGCGAACTGTCAGTTTGACAGAACTGTCAATACTTTGACACTATGGCAAGAACGTTGCCGCTATCGTCGGATGCGACAGATGTGGTATAGCTATCGGTCGTGATGTCACTTTTGTCGGTATTTCAAAAATAAGATCGAAAAAATTTGAAAAAATGTCATCTTACTGTAAAAAGACATGGTACCCTCTTGATGATTTTTAATTTTCACATCGATTTTGTTATTGCTTGGCGTCAAGACACTTTACCGTGTCTTTATATAACGGTTTAAAATACTATTTTTTATCGTAAAAATTAATAACAAAATAAAAGTCATATACATTATCTGAATTTTTTGCAGCTGAAAATTGAAGACAATTGTCCACGATACAAATAAATTTTCATGAATTACGCAAAATGTGGATATCAAGTAAAAAACTTTTCTCACAGTCTCGAAAGAAGAATTTATACTTTTATGCCGGTTCGAATCTGCAGGAACCTGGTAATATAATTTCACAGGACACAGGTGAAAATAAACACACAATATACCTGTTCGTTGATCCATGGCCAAACAATCGGGTGAGAAAATACGAGCGGAGGGTAAACAAAGGAAGGAAAAAATCACAGGTAAGACAGGAAAGAGGTGTCATAGGTGGGGGAGAGCCCTTGGAACATGTCGTACAAATAATAAACACACGCAATACGCGTCTATATCGAGGAAGGCAAACAGTTGCCTGGCTGAGTTACAATGCTTCAAGAATTTCGAACAAAAGCAAGAAATCGAGAGGGATTTCATCAGTTACAACTTGAGAAACGCGCGGCGATAGGAAGGAGGCGGAGGAGAGCCAGATCAGAGGTTTCAAGTGTACGGGTAGAATTCTGTCGTTGTTTGCCCTCTTTTTTCCTTTTTTACACGATGCGGTCGTCCAGTGAATAGAGAATAAAGATACACCGAGAGAGAAAGAGAGAGTCAGCAAGGCGCATGCAGCGCAACGTTTACACCGCAGTCGTAAAGAAATTAGAGACTTATCAATTTCCGGAAACACCTGGCGGAACCCAGTACGGTCAAGGTAGTGTGTCGACGTCGGTGAATCGAAGTGTTACAATGGTCTCATTGTCTACCCAACTTTTATACGTGTGTAAAAAATGTGTATAAATATTCGTGCGGTCTTGAGGATGGGAGGAAGGTGAGCTCGCGAACGAAGACTCGACTGTAAACGATACTGCACAGTTTCCTGCACTGCTACGTCTCGCTACGATGAAATCTGCAACGAGTAAGAATAGAAGGAAAACAAAAGAAATTACGACGGAAGGAAAAAGCTTGAAGGGAAGAGCTACTGACATTTAATGCTTCGTAAATATTGTCACTTGAAACAAATATTTCATTCTCTTTGGTTACGATTTTTTTTTAAATTTCGAAATTATATTTTTTAGAAATATGAAACGGTTTTTGTTTGTAATTTGAGTAATTAGAATATTTTTGAGCCAAATAATATTTTTGAGCCAAATAATATTTTTGAGCTTATTAGAATATTTTTGAGCCAAATAAATAAAGAAATATTTGGAATATTAATTTGCAAATGTTTCTAAGTTCATTAAAAATATTATAATATTTTTATGAGAAATTACAGTTAAATATTTTAATTCATCAATCGAAAATGTTATGTTTGGAAGATAAAATTTAATGGTCCGTAAAATTCACCTCATTTTCACCTATCAGAGACACCCAGTATAGAAAAGTGGAAGCAAACGAGAAAAAAGGGCAAATCACTGCACCGGTTTGGGGGTTGAAATTTCGCGTGGTCTTTTTTCGGTATCGTCGTTTGTTACAGAAACGACAGACCGAGTCCCGCTCGTGCTTTTTCGCGTCCCTCGCTCTTTTACGGTCTATTGATTCCCAATTTCACCGATAATAGGGGAGGTTGTACTCGGCTCTTTTTATTTCCTCTCTTCTTTTCCGTTTTTTATCCTGTTTTTTTTTCACCCGGATACACTTGTTGAACGTCGGGATTCGACACACGACCAGCCACGGTTCGCTCGTTCGTTCGCTCTTCTCGGCGCCCTCTCGTGTCTCATGGCAATACGGCCTCGCGCTACTACTATCAAGCAGTACATATCACGAGGGGTTTAATTCTCTCTCTTTTCATTTTTTACCCTCGTTTCATCCTTCCTCTTTCCCGCTCCTGTTCCGGAATACGATTTTCCCGCTTCAACATGTTTTTTTCCACATTCATTGCATTTAGTATCGTATCGACGAAACTCTCTCTTAATTTTCCCACTTCAATATTTTTTTCGCATTCATTGCATTCATCATCAGATCGACCAGGCTCTATCTTAATTTACAGCCTTCAGGCGTCGTTCCTGCGTTGCTCGAGAAGTCAAGACTTTGGCAGAAGACGACTTTGTTCCAAAACAAGTCAGAGAGATTACAAAGGCGTAAGAAATAACGAGGAAAAAAGAGGGCTTCCACAATGAGGAGTCTCTTTCCGTATTTTCAAAGTAAGTCTACTTTATAACTTGTCGGTGATCTGTCGATCCTATTAAGAGCATCGAATCGTTTGGAAGGAAGAAGAATGCCGGACCCCTCTTTTAAAGTAGGATTTCGTTCGAAGGGGTTGACGGAGGACTGACCCCACTTTCTCCCCTTGATATCATACCACATTTTCATCTTTCTCGCCTTTATTTCTTCGTGTTATTCAAGCGTTTCGCTCGTGGCTGGTGGTGATCGCCTCGGAGAAAAGACACGGACAGTTTTGAGAAGGGAAATAGAAATGGAGGAGGAGGCGGTCTGTTCTGTTTGAGGAGGGAGGGTCTCCGGGGCCGCGATATAAAAGGGTTGCCGCGGAATTAAAGGAGACTCGATGATTATTACCGGGCTCGCGCGCTCGACCCCTGAACATCGCCTTCGCCAAAAGGCTTTTTCATCCAGAACGGAGAAAAATCTTCAATATACGTATATACATACAGGAAGGTCCAAAACACATTGTAAATGGAACTATTTTGTAGAACTCAGAATCAAAATTATGAGGCACCATCATTCATGGTCCATTAAAAATGCACGGATTCGCTTAATTTCATTTGGTAATACCATCGTAAGGATTGCTGGGATCGAAGAACTTGATCCGAATTTTTTTGATCTGGAATTTCATCTACGTGGTATGCTGTTACTGACATCACAATGTGAAAGACTCTGTATAAACATATATGTGTTATCCTTCGCGTATTGCTCTCCCTTTGGGGGTTACCGGACAATGCTCAAGGGTGACCAAGAGTACGGGCAACTCGCTTCCGTCCTTTCCCTCCCACAACGAAACCCTTTACTGCCCGCAGAGTGCGCCTTTCCGGAGTAAGCTTCGCCCCAAATGAAGGCTCTCGCTCGAAAGCGTCGTGGCCAAGGCATCAGCCCTTTTCAGGCCTCCACACGCGCATAAAGAGATCCGTGTAGCTTCTCAATAAGAGGAACGCAAGGGTCTTCTCTCGCTGCTAACTTTCCCACACCGCTTTCCTCCCGATCCAATTGGGGATCATTTTTGTTGGACGAATAAAATAGAAGACCTCATGCATGTGAGACTCTTTATTCCACGTACGCGAGATATTCTCCTCGGACATATAAATGCGATATTTCGCGTCTCCAGTATAAATGGGACGTTCTTCTACCCTTGAATATTTATACCATATATCATGTCGTATCCATTTTATCAGACCCCAACATTTCTACAGCAGGGACTTTAAGAATATTTCATTGTTATCTCTTTACATTTTTACGTGAACGAACTTTTTAAACGTTTTCAACATTTTCATAGTATTGTTATAGACAAAAGGGACGTATCGTATTTATTGAATTGTCATGCACTATGACGTAAAATGATATGAGCTACACCAAGGAGTATTCTTTAAGATGTGATAGTTGAAAGTTATGCCAAACAGACACATTTAACTCTTAAACTATTCATTGCATTGAGCTTTAAAACTAAAGGCAAACAGGACTTTCCCTTAAATGAGATATGTTCTTATTGTTAACACAATGACACGTATCCTGACATAGCTGGCGACACTACACTAGTAATAAATTTGGTTGAAGTTCATGATAGCCATACGCAATGCTGGGAGACACGCAAAAGACTTAGGCTGCTCATGAAAACATGGTTTGAAATCAGGAAGTAGTATTGGAATGCATTGCTGGACACTATACTAGTTAATTTGGTTAGAGTTCATGGTAGCCATACACAATGCTGGGAGACACGCAAAAGACTTATGCTGCTCATCAAAACATGGTTTGAAATAGGAAGGAGTGTTGGAATGCATAGCTGGCCACTATACTAGTTCATTTGGTTGGAGTGCATGGTAGCCATATGCAATGCTTGGAGACACACAAAAGACTTAGGTTGCTCATCAAAACATGGTTCGAAATCAGGAAGTAATATTGGGATGGGATGCATAGCTGGACACTATAGTAGTTAATTTGGTCGAGGTGCATGACAGCCATACGCAATGCCGGGAGACACGCAAAAGACTTAGGCTGCTCATCAAAACATGGTTTGAAATCAGGAAGTAATATTGGAATGCATAGCTAGACACTATACTAGTTAATTTGGTTGGAGTTTATGATAGCCAAACACAATGCTGGGAGACACGCAAAAGACTTAGGTTGCTTATCAAAACATGGTTTGAAATAGGAAGTAGTATTGGAATGCATAGCTGGACACTATGCTAGTTAATTTAGTTGAAGTTCACGGTAGCCCTATGCAATGCTAGGAGACACACGAAAGACTTAGATTGCTTATCACAACATGGTATGAAATAAGAGGTAGGGTTGAAATGCACTGTACACTATGCTTACGATATTCTCGCCTTGTAAATACTTTTGGTCTTCGAGTACACATGGTCGTCCTCTGCATAACGCTCGTTGAAGATACATTTTATGGGTCCCCATATCATCACAATATATGTATTTTGGTTTAGTGTGCCCGAAGTATGCGTACTTCTACAAATGTCAATTGGTCCAATTGTGGTGAGAGAATCAGGAGTTCTGTGCGAAGTGTACCGAGTCCAAAGGAAAATAGTCGAGAGATTAGCGAAAAGAAGAGCAAGAAACTAAGGGTGATTTTAATATTGTACGGTAGTTCTTATCTTCGGAGATCGAGTAAGGATGAAATTGAGCCATTTTCTCGAACGGAAATCGGCATTCGCTGGGAGGATAATACTGATGTCGTACAAACGAGTCGCTTTTATAAATGCCTATAGTTATATGGCACGAGGCGTATGTGTAGCTTGATTTTCTCCTTTTAAGAGCTTCCCTTGCCTCCTCGCATGGAGTGAATGGTTACGATAATGGCGGAACGAACCGCGTTGCTTTTACCTTTGTAAGTGGCAATTTCGATCTCATACAGACATCGGACCGGATGAACGGGAGCATTCTTGAAAACTGCGATACACTCGTTTCCCATTTTTTCCTTTTTCAAGATTGCGTATGAAAAGCATTGTTGTCGCAGAAAGCGACAGCGTTTAAAGATAAGTGCGATGAACGCGAGAGAGAACAATTCCCTGGAATATTTCGCTATCGAGACTCGCAGCCAGATCGATTTTTCCTCGGCTAACGAATTTTTCCAGACTACGTCTATCTTCGAGATGCTCGAAAAAATCTTCGATATCTGTTTAATTTGGATGGTTCGGTATTTACCGAAATTTATCGAAGCGCAAGGGACTCGACGAATTAAGGAGAAAGGCAAAGGCGAAAGAGTAAACAGAATCTATGGAGACTAAGACGTATAAAAGAGAGCAGGCAGGGGAGGAAAAGAAAAAGCGAGATCGCTGGATATAACCGGACAAGTTAGCGGAAGGGAGAAGGAGAAAGAGCAAGAAATACAAGGCGCCATCGTTGAAGAAACTCCGAAGAAAACGACCAGCAGCAGCGAGGATCCTTCGTTTCTGCTTATTCCTCCTCTCCTTCCTTTTCCGATCCGGTACCCAGATATCTGCCGTAATTACTAATAAGTTTTCGACACGGAATGAGGTGAGGAAAGGAGAGGTTTAATCCGAAAGTACGACCAAAGGGTTCAAAACGAGAAGGCACTGAAAGGAACAGTGCAGAGGCGGAGAACGAGCCAAGACCTCCGAATAAGGTACAGTTGAAAGAGGAGAGAAAGAAGGATCGAAGGAGTAAAACGGCCAAGATGGTAAAATCAAGGGTGGCAAGAGCCACCCTTCCTTTCGATTTCGAAAGCAGGAGAGAGCGAGAGCAAGATAAAGAGAGATGAGAAAAAGGAAAGAAGTAGCGAGGGGTGCGCAAAAGACAGGAAACACCAGAAGGTTCCTGAAACCAGTTAAAGATTTGCGATGTCTTTTCGATCCCGAACCGAGATATTCGTAATTACTGTTTGTGTTTCTCTCGTTTCGGCGTCGACGGCGAGGAAGGTCTTCACTCTCGTATTTATTTGCCTCCTCATTCTATCCTGTTCCAAACCCCGGCCAATTTTATTTCTCCTCGCTCCCTCATTGCCACACCATCGCCCAATTTCGACGCGCTCTCTTTCTCCCCCAAGAGCTAAGAAGATCTTCAGCATCTCCGGCAAGATATCCCGCTTCGTTCTTCGACCTTCTTCCCTTCCGTAGTGATGTTTCCAAAACGGAAAAAGCGGGAGCAAAATTGCCCGATCGGAGTCGTCGATCCTTATCGATCCGAAAACCCTCTTCAAACGTTTTCATCCTTTCAACCCCTTCTTGCAAATTCGGCACGGATAACCGTAAGCCGCCGGGATTACGATTATCCTTGGGACGAGGACGAATCGATACCAAGCTAAACCTTTATCAAGTGCTTCGTAAATTCATCAGGAGCGAATTACGAAGCTTACACCGAAATCAATCGGCATTTGAAGATTTATTTCCAGATATTTCAGAGTTTACTCTCAGATTAATGAATTAAAAGAATTCCAATTTAAGTTATGTAATCATTTAGGTGTTTAATCATTTTACAAGATAGCAATGGAACTGAACTTAGATATAAATTACGTACTTAATTCAAATTTATTTTTTATAATTAAGGTTTATGAAAAAATTTACCATAATATGAAACTTACAGCTTTTAATCATACAATAATCCAAGTCGTCATTGAACACACTTGATACATCCATCAGAAACGAATTCCGCAACATACCCTGAAATCATTCAAAATCAGAAGATTTATTTTCAGCTAAATTCAAAACTAAAAAAAATCGTAATCTGCATAAAATTTGAAACCATACAGAAAATAATAAAATGCTTATTCTTTAGAATCATATGCGATGATTTGAATTTGCGTGCATTTAACATATCTAGATATTTGGCCATGTCTCCCCCATCTCCCCCGCTTTCAATACCTGCACAGGTAGAGCAACAGAGAAATTAGTATCGAGAGCTCGTTTCTGCGAACCGTGAAATACAGATAGGACGTCTCGATGCCAACTGAAAATAAATCGTTAGATACATCGCTAAACGATCATAATTTTCCTCAGATAAGTAAACTTTTCATTCATCGTTTATCTAATTACAATGATTTCACATTTTTTATTTTTTAATATTGTTGGTGTGCAACGACATTGAGGAAACATCGAGCAAAGGGTATGGCACTACCTGGTTGGGAGCTGAAGATTATTTTTTCCACCGCCCTCCAACGCTACAGGACTCTCACAATATTTTACTAAAAACAGTCAGTCTTTCCCAAACTCTCAGACAGTTTAGACCAGCACTATACAGAACAGATTCATTCCATATATGTACCAATCTTATAATAAACGAGGCTTCCTATAAAATGAAGTCTCCAACAAATATTATAAACATTACACATCGAAACGTAAATGATTCATTTTACCCTATCAATAACAGTATTAAAATTTTTTCTCTACCATATTGCGAGTGTTATAAAAGAGGATAATTAGTCAAAGCTCAGTAAGTCCTAGTTGCTGCGTTATCGAACATTAGACTCGCCCGGAATAAGGGTAAGAAAGGCAATAGACGCTTTTCGCAAAGAAGCGAGGGCGGATGGTTCTGGAGAGACTATGATAATTGTAATGAACGCCTCGAGATTCTGCGAGCCCATCTGGGTTCCCCCCGCAGTCTCTTCGCCCCCTCCCCGCTCCCCCACTTTTGCTCCACCCGGCTCGCGGGGAATCGCTGCAGCGAGAGTGTATCACTTTCTCCATCTCCTTTCTCGCTGTACAAACTCGAGCTCTTAAGTACCGAACTTGTTCGAATTGATTTAAGTGCTGAATGCTAAATCAACCGAAGGGGCTTCCCCGGCTAGAAAATTTACGAGTCGCAGTGCGTCTGCTTTCTCCCTACGAATGTGCAACGCACAATCGTAACATGCGCATTTGTGTACGAAGCGTACCCCAAAATTACCGACGAAAAATCTCGAGAAAAATGCCTCCGATAATTGAGCATCGCCCGGTGATTATCTCCAGTTTCATTGTCGCTGCAAAGGGAACAAAAAGAAAACGGAGAAAAAAATTATATTTTTCACAATGACACGACAGGATTCTCTCTTTCCCGAGACTCGGAGTTCCAGGCTACAATTTCTGTGTAGCAGTTCTCGTCCGAACAATGGAGAGAAAGAGAGAGAGGGAAATAGCGAAGAGAGAGAAAAACTCGTTCCGATTTTAATCATCGTTATGCGTTACTCACGCTATAAATTCATAGTTCTCTACTTGGATAGACATTAAATTCCGTTCTTTCGAAGTACACTCGCATTTGCGTTTAGCCTCCGTTCCGCAATGAGAGCTGCATGCACAATACAATAATTTGACAGAGAGTTCATACGGCGATTCCCGGTGCGTTTTCCCGTCACTTCGTTTACCTAAAAATTTCGAACGTCGCTCGCTGATACGAATTCGGTCTGTTTATTCTCGGTTCTTCCCTTCCCCCGAGAGCTTTTGATTTTTTTTTACAACGAAACATCTCGTATATTGTCCGACTGAAAAGTATCCTTCGCACGTCACATTTGGAACGGACTTTGTGCTCGCCGATCCGCTTGATGTACTCCGATTCGAGATGTGTATTTCGCGCACGATTCTGGTACACCGCTAATTTAACGTGCACAGAGCGAACCTTCGTTCGAAAGCCTCTTGGCTCTGGGCTCTCCGCGTAGAGGGACGTAATTGAAACCACGACGTTTTCTCTCTCTCGTCCTGACACCCCTGCGCTCCTGTCAACTTTGAGAAAGGTACAGGCATTAACGAGGTTTTATACCTTTTACGTATATTTTACGAAATATTGCTCTGTGAACGTCCATCGAACGGGAACTATCTTTTAGTATCCGGATGGATACACATTAAAAATTAAATATTAGAGATCTCACACGTTTTGAATTTTTACGAAATTTCATAACAAAGTTTATTTTTTCGAGCTCATAAAATTTTCCATTTTTGAAATAATGTAATTTTGACATTCTTCTTTTTGTACTTTCAACAATATTGGTCTGTGCACTTACATAAAATCAAAACTTTTTTTTTAGACGAGACGAATTCTCATGTTGAAAATTAGGAAAAAAGTGTAATCTCAATATTTTTACTGGCAGTCTTTTGCGGGGTCGTGCAAAAAGAGCGCGTACATAATAAAGGTAGGAGAGTGGAGAATTATTATTGCGGTGACGCACGTACTCGCTATACATAATATTCGTCGAGTTTTATTACACACGTGTCGCGCCTCTCGTCTCCGAGAATTCTCTCGAAGTCTCTCGCTGGTCGAGAAAGAAAATTAAATATACGTGTCCTCATACGCGGGCTTATTCTCTCTTGTTTCGTTGAGAAAAAATCCTGTCGTATCAGCAATATCAATAAATCAGGAATATCGGCTGACGGAGAAACGAGGAAAAGAGAGGAAAAAAGAAATCCTGTCGCGAATCTCTCACGTGATTTGCTCCGATCCTCTCATATTATTTGCCGCCCGTAAACTTCTTGAGCAATGACTACGAATTCTTATGTAGATCTTATCAGACAAGCTGTTCGCGCGCGATCACCGGTATACTCTTATATATTTCAAAGAAAAAAAGGAGCGAGACGGAGAAAGATCCAGAGCCGTAGGAAGAAAAAAGTACAAAAAGTGTGAGAACGAGAAATCTTAATGACTCAGCTCCTCGACGACGATATCCTGGATTTGTTAACCTTATTTACACGCTCCTGTCACGTACTCTACATTTTAATTGATGTTTGCCAATTTTTCATCGTGTACGGATAAAAATGACAAGAACGCGAGTGCTCCCGTGTCATTAAATAATTTTTCAATTTATAATTATTATCGAATTTACATTTTTTCGCGCGTTTAATTTTTTTCGCGAAAATATTTTTCCAATGGGGTATACAGCGATTAAAACCCGTTCGCGAATTGCATGTTTATTGTCCTTACAAGGCAGACTCGTGCTCGGAGTAACACCGGTAAATCCGTTCCCAAGAAACTGCCCTGGCAACGTTAATTTGTGAACGATTACGAGCACCTGGTGTGTTCCGCGGTCGTCGCTCTCATCTGATCTTCCACTCTCCCCCTCTCTCTTTCTCTCTTACTCTTTTCGTCTCTCTTACACTTTTATATCACATATCTCCGTCACAAAACTCTCTAGGTGTGTGCGAGACAAAGATTCAAGTTCAGCAGCCATCGCGAATTCCTCGCGACGACGATTTCCTCTTTCTTCTTCCCTCTTTTTTCAGTCTAGCCCCGGATCGGACACGTTAAATATTTCTTATGAGAAAATTCGACAAAAAAAAACGTCCGTTATTATTTTTCTGACTAATTATTTTCGGGTCATTATTTCGGTAAAATAATTCGCAATAATATCTCGCGTGAATCACGATTTTATCGAATTTCTTCTATTTTCTAATATACCACGAGGAACAAAACATCAGAATTAATTTTGGCAGGGCAATTTAACGTCCGCGCATAAACATGAATGCACACTTACGAGTAAAAAACGTATTCATAATGTTCGTATATTTCAGACGGTTCTGAGAAGCGGCGAATACAGAATGAACATGAAAACAAGTTCCTCGAGAAATTATTGCTCGCTCGTTTGACATATAGGAGTGACACGTGTAAAAGCACATACAAAAATAGAAAGAAAGAAGCAGGTCAATGATGTGATATTTTCTTTTTTTATCCTCTTTTTTGAGAGCCTAACGATCTGCTTGCCACTGATAGGATTTTTTGATAAAACACGCTCGATTTCATTCGCCATTTCGCGAAATAAATACTTTCTCTTTTTGTTTCGGGGAAGACTCACCGTGTTTCAGAAGCGCGAAAAAAAAATCGCCCATCCGAAATCCTTTTCGTACGTTTGAATAAGCAAAATGAGAAAAAGAAATAAATAAGTGAACAAATTCGAGTGTTCTTGAGACTGGTAACTAGATACCTCATTAATACTTGCATCGGTGAAAACCTGTTTCCTCTCTGGACCTGAGAAACTGCGGAGGAATTTTTTCTTTTTGCTCGCACGCCCGGGACACCCCGTCGCTAATAATTCCAGGCGTGTTAGCTCGGTCCGAACGCATCTGCATTCGGCATACGAATGTTGTAAGACAGAGAAATCGAAGGCAAACAAATTCCAGCGAGAGGAAATCGATATCTTTTTTCCAGGAAGAAAATTAATTTTCTTTCCGTCGATAACCGATATGTACACGTTTTTTTAAAGTTATAATTTATAGTGGTCGGCGAAAAGTATAAATCGTACTCGATAACACTCAACAAAAATATATTAGGGAAATATTCGTAGCATCCTGTACTGGAAAAATCAAAATCTACATTAAAGGGTTTCGGTAGTAAAAATAAAAATAATAAGAATTTGATCGAATTTGGACAGAACGTTTTCCTACAATTGTATAATTTGTTACTTAATTACTCAACTACGACGTGGATGAAAAAAATTGAAAAAATTAGTTTTTAGTTATTTGAGGTATGAGAACATGCTCGCCCAAGTCTCATCAAAGTCTTATTATTTGTCAATTTCCTATGTGTTTAACATGCGTTTGTCTATATTATGGTATCAAAACTTTTTAAGGTGATATTTATAAGAGTCTTATATTTTGTACAAAATCGAACTATGCTATTTTCGCCAAAATGAACAATTTTAAAAGAAAAAATTAAATAAATAATAATAAAAAATTTGCTCAAATATTAAAAATCTTTGAGAGATTAGCAAATCCATTTCGCATCTGTTCCTTTCGTACTGTTCACAGGGGTTAAACATCACCTTAACACGAAAATTAAATTTAATACCGTTGATAATAAAAATTCAGACGAGCTCACTTTATTGTTGAATATATAGAAGAAAATAGCATGAGGTCAGTACTTGATCATACCGGTCATCAAAAAATATTTACCACAAAAATGTTATTGGTTCACGTTTTCTAAAAATGATATCGAAAACAATGGGCTCTCCACCAAATTCCTTTTTATACAATGTAAAGTTTCGACAGGAAAACTGATTTGTTCTGTGTGAATAATCTTACAATATTTCCAAACCTCATTGAAGTTGATTGATATAATAATTTCTGTTTCAGTACCAGTGAATCTATATTTCAAAAAATGTTGTTAAATTATTAGACACTTTCATTGACTGATACAATTACATCAATACTCGACTAATTCATATAACTTTTTTTCAATAATTTCTTCATACTTTCAAATAAATAGAATATACGTTTGGACATTTTTCATCGTTCCTTCTTTTATTGTGTCAACGACCAGCGCTTGATGATTCCAACTACGTTCCTCTGAGTAATACAAATTAATTTTATTTTCGCCGAAAAGAAACATATGAATTTCGTCAGCTAATCATGTCGTTCTGATCGAACAGAAATATAAATGGTACTCGATTATGCTTGGCATATATCGGAATTATTAACAATGAGAATCAAGCAGCTGGAAGGTTTGTATCGGAAGAACAAAACGCGATCGTTCGTTCAATCTAATGATCGATTATGAATAATTGAGTTCGTAAGTAACGACCGAAAATATTCCAGAGATCTCTCTAACGAGATATATCTTCGAACACCTGCATGTACTTTCATTTTTCCCCACTCGTCGATAAATATTGGGGACGAGCAAAGTGACATCATTATATATCGATTGACTATTATAAAAAATGAGTGAAAATTTTTTTTTTCAATACGTAATTTTTTTTTTACAAAGAGTTTTTCTCACAGTGCTAAATTTCGAAAACGATCGATGCTCGTACAAACAGAGAGTTTAGCGTCGAGGGTAAAGAATGGACTCTCGCAGTGGCGCGACAATGATTGCGATTAATTAATTATACTCCCGAGTGAGCGCCGAGACACTTAGTTTCCGTTCGTTTAAGCTCGTTAATACAGACCAGTCACAGAAACCTCCTCCCCTCTCATCTCTCATCTCTCATCTCTCGTCTTCCTCCCGAAGTCGGGCATAGTTTAAGTTTCTCATGGTGAATGCGTGCACGATGAGAGACCTCGAGAGATTCTCGCGTCAAGGAATCGGCCCACTCGTTTACTTCTCGCCATGTAAATCTACATTCGCGCTCGTCTCCACTTTTTTCTTCATTCGATTCCTGGGTTCATCAACTTTTCCCGTTGACATTTTGTAATCTTTTCGGTTTTGTAAATCTCGATAGAAAAATGAGCTTTAATTTGTAAGTTGAGAATATTTCGTCGAAACTTTTTTTCGAATTTTCAAGCCGGCGACCCTTCGAAACTTCTCCAGATCTCGTTAGAAGAACGAGACAGCTATAATTAATACCAACAGGCTTACATGAGTCTCGAATCTGTTATCTTTCACACCTGCTAATGGAACGGAGAGTATAGGAAACTCACTCGAATTATTTTCAGTCTCCGCGAGCGTGTTGTGCGCTGTTACGAAAGAGACGCGGTGCAAAGGTTAGCCCAGACTCGTCTAATGAAATTAGCCGGTGACTTGCCCTCTCGGAGTGCTGTCCACTGTTCTCGTATATCCGCCTATATTTCCAGGCGACCGCGAATCAAAAGTAGCGCGGACCTCGTGCGCCGCGAGAAGTTCCATTCTCGGAGTCGTCGTCGACAGCCGACACGGAAACTTTGTCTTCCGGGATCCGGACAACACGATGTGTCGGAGAGAGCGTCAAAAGCTTTATTCCATACAAAATCTCTTTTGCAAATACCAACACCTTCAAGGACATCGGACAATTTTTTTTATTCGAAAAATTTATTTTTGAATAATTACAAAATTTCAATATAAGAATTTTTTTTATCCAACATTTATGTTTATTTTTATTTTTGTTGAATCTAGTCGTAATATGATTTTCCTTGGTAATTATCCCAGGACGAAGGAATCCTTTTTCCGGGGTCGAAAAATAATTTTTCTCTTCTCTTATTCATTTCTTCGAGGCTCTGGCAAACGGAGAGAGCTCCGCTCGAGAAGGATGTAAAATTAATAGTGATCTAGATTTCTAGATTGCGGAGAATGCGAGCAATTGCGGATCGTGGGAGTGTCTCTCTCTCCCTCTTTCTCCCTCAGCGTAAAAACGCTTAGGCGCGTTCTTCACACTCGGGCCGAGCGGCATCACCGCAAACGGCGATCTCTAAGAGCGGGAGATACGATATGTGAAATTTAATACGTTCGACGTTAGAAACAGAAAGGGAGAAAAAATGAAAGAGAAAGAAATTGCGTCTGAGAGAGAAAGAGAGAGAGAGACGAGAGAATGAAAAAGAGAACGAGAGAAAGAATGGCATTCCTGACCCGCGTGGTTTCACGCTCCGCGTATTATTGTTTGGCTTCAATTAAACATCCATTTTATGTAATGGCGCGCCGTCATTTACGTATCGCGCGAGGTTTTTTTTTCCGGCAGGGTGTGTGCGCTCGGAGTGCTCGTCGCACGCGCGGGACTCTATCTCCGATGTTGCATATAACTTCCTACTCTCAAGAAATGTGTACGAAACGGCCGGGTATTACGAGTCCCGAACAACTCGTAATTTCTTCGTTTTCTACGTGCGATATCGTAGACCCGAGACTCGAGAGTAAAAGAGAGAAATTAAAAAAAAGGAAAAAGTATAAATTCGTACTTCACGTGAGGGAAGAAGAGAAGTTCTCCAATCGGAGTATCGAATTCAAAATCGACTTTTCACATAGCGACGAGTCTTCCTCTCTCATTGCCGTAAATACGAAAGACCTTACTGCGCGAGCTCACACTTATTCCTGGTAAATAACGATTTGGGAAATCTTCGAGTACTCTCGCAGTCTCGGAGTCAAAGTTCCTTTTTTTCGAGGAATCGATATTCCGAGGAATGATCTCGAATTACATCGAGACTTTGACGAGGGTTTGTTCTCGACAGAAAAATAAAACGTTTTATTATCTAAAAAAATTCGTGTAATATAGGGTAGAGGGGGCGAAATGGGGCACTTAATAAAATTTTCCGATTCGAAGGTTTTAAATATGCTGAATTTTTTGTTTTTTAACCACAATCGAAGGAAACAAATTGAATTTTCAGGTGCCATGAGAAAAAATAAATTTTTTCAGCGAACAAATTGGGTAGACCTCCAAAAAGTAAGAAAAAATTTTCTTTTTTATAATTTGTTAATTTATTATTAGCTTTGGCGTCTTGTTTCAAATATCTAATTAATTAATTTTTTTTAATTTTTGTTTAAATGTGTCTCATTCCCAAAGAAAATCATCTTTTTCTATCTGCTATGTTCGTTTTTGATTTTTAATTTTTATTTTTGTTTTGGAATCACCAAATATAATGTTCTTTGCAAAGAAAGCGCTATTTGATATTAAACTTTATCAAATTTTGAAATATTAAAAATTTTCTTCAAATTTTAGGATACCCCACTTTTTCCCCTCTACCCAATAATCAGTGAGTAGATTAATTTTTTTTAGTAGGATGAGATTTCGTTTATTCCCAGGAATCCTTCAAAATTCGGAATTGAAACTTCGATTTCCACGTCGAGACAAACTTTTACCTAAACTTCACCGGGAACTTTGCGGTGGATGGTCGGTTCCCATGCACACTAGCGCGAAATGATACATATTTGCTTAATCAAGGAATATACACTGTACCGTAAAGAGATGGGAAAGAGCCCGCGTCTAGAGCGCGAAGGAACGACGTCTACGGAGCAAGAAGAATGAGAGGGCAGAGTAGTAAGATATCCCATTAATTAGAGCCTTCCAGATGTTCCGAATTACTTTGTCTCCGGTTCACGCGGACTCTCGCACCCCTTCCGCCCTCCGATCCGGGCATTCAATTTATTCGAGCAACACTTTTACGTTTTCGTCCTCCCGGCATGAGAATAATTATATCCTCTCTCCGTTTAGAGAAAAAAAAATTAACGGATTATTTCCAAAAAAAAATGAGAACATTTCTCTTTGTACATTTTTATCACGTTACAAGCTCGAAAAAGAAATTCTTCTGAATTTATTTTTTTAATTCTGTGGAGTTTAGTAAAAAATGTAAATAATTTTATTTTATTTAACAGATCTTGTAGATATCTGTAAAAATATGAATACCGCGTTATTGAAAAAAAATTTATATATGAAACAATACATATTCTCAATTGTCTTTGTACATTTTTATCGCGTTACAAGCTCGAAAAAGAAATTCTTCTGAATTCATTTTTTAAATCTGTGGAGTTTAGTAAAAAATAGAAATAATTTCATTTTATCTAACGTATCTCGTAGGTATCTGAAGAAATACCGATACCACGTTATTGAAAAAAAATTCACACAGCACAAATACATTTGACAAAATGCATATTTCCAAAAAAATTAGAGCATTTGTCTTTGTACATTTTTCTTACGTTACAAGCTCGAAAAATAAATTCTTCTAAATTTATTTTTCACTTCTGTAGAGTTTACTGAAAAATGTACATAATTTCATTTTATCTAACATATATCTCGTAGGTATCTGAAAAATACTGATACCGCGTTATTGAAAAAAAGTTTTACACAGCACAAATACATTTGACAAAATGCAATATATCCCAAAAAAATTAAAGCATTTCGTCTTGTAAGTTCTTTTCACGTCACAAGCTCGAAAAATAAATTCTGAATTTATTTTTCAATTCCTTTAATAAAAAATGTAAACAATTTCATTTTTATTCTATTAACGTATCACATCTTAAAAATACCGATACCGCGTTATTGGGAAAAAAATTTCGCAAACCCCAAACACATATGAATAAATTTTTTCGTCGACTTATTTGTAGATAATACAGCGTCGTGTTTACGAGGACACGCGACGAAGGTTGAGGAAGAAAGAAGAGAATTGAGAGACGTATAGTATACTGTAAGCGGTCGTCCAACTGTGCATACAATGGCAAGGATCACCGCCGGCCAAGGATGCATTTTATAGGCTCGATGCCTTTTATAGTCGAGGCAGACTAAGCCTCCGAGTTTCTCTCTTTCACTTTCTCTCCCCGTCTCGCTCTTTTTCTCCTGCGGTTATTCTCCAAAGAGGAGGCTGCATCCCGGAGAGCCCATACCGAGATGAGGAATCCCGTGCAATTAAACGCTTATTGCTTGGATATCTCTTCGAATCGATCCACCACTAAAGTGTGTATTGGCGTTGGCAGTAAAAGCGTCCTTACAGTAGATAACCCACGAATGACTGAAGCGTTAAGAAAGACAAAAAAAAGAAATGAGAAACATCGATCGCTCGCACGAAACGAAGAGGCGCGGTTACCGGCTCACGGCTCCCGGCGATTCCGTCCTTTTGTTTCACAGTTTCGGGAGGACGCGTCTCCTGCGAGATGCATCATGAAACAAGAGCGAGGTATACTTTACTTCTATCTATATACCGTATACATATACGCTCATTCGTTAACGAAAATCTCCCATGATTCCTCGTGCAGCCTCGCAACTATGTGTGTCCGTTAGTGGCGTTGTTGATTTTATGATTTTATGGCTTTTCCATTTTATGAAGCTGTCGATTAGATTCGCGGAACCGCTTTAATCGTTCCTCGGGTATACACGAGAAACCTCACGATCGCCCCGCGCTATCGGAGGATGGATATTACGTTGCGTAAATATTCCCCCGATTCAGCTCGTACGTCTTTCACGAATTCTTAAAATCGCGATCGCGTCCCGGGGCTGCCTACCAATATACACGAGAGTTTTACGATTGATTCGTCTCATTCGTTTGTCCAGCTCTCTGTATCGCTCGGCGCGTCCGGTCGTTAAAGATTCGATCGATTCTTTTCTCTTTTTCCTTTTTTTTTGTTCCGCCGCTGATGGTCGTTCCGACGGGCATTAACGGGCACCGTCGTCATCGATAAGAAATTACCTGGCTTCGCTCTCAAGAGTAAAGATACAATAAAGATGAAGAAAAACATTTTATCCTCGAAGATTTTTTTGGTTTATGCGTTTCGATGCATGCATATCCGAGAAGTCCGTGTAACCTTGCGAGTTTAAAGTTTTCGGAAGTAAAGTCGCATGGCCGCGTTGTAATAGTGACCGTCACTGGACTCCGTCGTCGACGTCGGTTTCAGTTGAAGCGATGCTCATTGCCACCATTACTAATTTCCGTCCTCAACTGGTGTCTGGCTCGCCCTCGTCCTCGTGTAAAAAGAACGCTCGTGCATCTTCCGCTTCTTCAAACTTTTAATATAATTCCTCAAAATTTTTACGATCGAGATACAAAATAAATAATCAATGACAAAACAACACTCATTAATTTCAATTTTATAAATATTTTTAAATAAACATTAACTTAAAGTTATAAACGAAAAATTGATATAAAATATGAATTAATCAAAAAGTCATTGAATTGAAATGATCATTTTCAAAAAATCTCTTACACTTTTTCAAACAGAGAATTGATCAGGACTATCACTGTCAATGTTATGCATTCATTTGCATGGAAATACGCATCAGTGCGTACGCAGACCGCTTTTTTTCCGCTTCTTCAAAGTTTTTATATAATTCCTCAAAATTTTTTACGATCGACATACAAAACGAATAATCAATAACAAAACAACATTCATTGATTTCAATTTTATAGATATTTTTTAATAAAAATTAACTTGAAGTTATAAACGATAAATTAATATAAGACATGAATTAATGAAGTCATTAAAATTAAAGTATATATGTATTTTCAAAAAATCTCTCTTCCACTTTTTCCAACAGAGAATTGGTCAGGTCTATCACTGTTATGCATTATTCATTTGCATGGTACACAGACCGCTTCTTTTTCGCTTCTTCAAACTTTTAATATAATTCCTCAAAATTTTTTACGATCGAGATACAAAATAAATAATCAATAACAAAAATTCATTGAATTCAATTTTATAAATATTTTGAAATAAACATTAACTTCAAATTATGAACGATAAATTAATATAAAACATGAATTAATCAAGTCATTAAAATTAAAATAAATATTTTCAAAAAATCTCTCTTACACTTTTTCAAACAATTGGTCAGGACTATCACTGTTATGCATTCATTTGCATGGAAATACGCGTCTGTGCGTACACTTCCTCCTCGTACACGTTCCAAACACGCGCTAGCGTTTAATGTTCGTGTGTACGTCGGGACGTTTTATTCTCGAGTATATTGTCCGCGTATACATACACATATATACATGTATATGAATTATATGTCCTACAATGAATATATGTACGAGGAGAGCGCACTTACTGCACGCGTCTACCGTCCTCTCATGTCTGAGGGTTCTCCGTTACAGAACTCGTATAGTGTACGTCGGCAAACGACGAGATAATGCGTCCACCTACAAACCAATCTATTAGGCGCCAGCTCTCTGACTGCTCACTTACATCGAATCCTCTCTCTCTCTCTCTCTCTTCTATACTCCGGTCACTCCGTCACACTCGAATCATCCCTCTTTCTCTTTATTTTCTCTCTTCTGACTCGTTCTCTCCCTCCTCCCCCCTGGCCAATCTCGCTCATCGACCTCTCGACACTCTCGTCGCAAAATACGAGGCATACGCGTGTTCGTCCTGCACCGGAAGCATGATCTCCCGGGACACCCACACAGAATCTACTTGCGATCTCGCTATCTCGGCGTGTCAAAGAGTAACTTCGCTTTTTTCTCATTCGATTTCATTGTATAAATTTCTTTTTTTCTTTTTTCAACGTTTTCAAACGTTTACGACATTTTTTATGACTTTCAATTTATTTTTGAATATTCATGTGACATTATGAGAAGGAATTTATTATTTTTAAATAAATAAATATTTGGATAGATTTCATTTTAGTGTAAAATTTTTATACGGTCTCTCTAGTGTCACATTTTTAGTTTTTTTATAATAGTTTTATGTTAAAGTGTGAATTTCGTCATTGAAAATGTATTGCAATTTTTGCATTCTTTTCAATTAGAGGAAGAAGCACGAGTTTGCTCGACCTTGATTGGACAGGTCAGCTAATGACTCAATTTCAATGAAGCGCGAGGACTGGTCGCTTGGTACTTTATATTAGTGTCCGGAGTCATCAATGGCGCAGACGAAGAGCAGTACTCAGCGCCGTTAAAATTCATTATTCTCAATTCTCGTAAACAGGCAGCAGTTATAAATTATTCAGGCCGAACGCGCTATCCGCAGTGGTCGCTGAACGTATATCACATTGGTATGACCTAAGCGACTCGGATAGCTGCTAACTGCCGGTAAATTAACCAATTGAGGGCTTCGAGTATCCGCGGATATCTTATTACACACTTGGCGGTTGTGTACCCTCTCGCTCTCTCTATCTATTTCTCTCTCATTCTCCGTTTCTTTCTATCACATTGTCGTACTTTGGCTGATGACATATCGCGACACGTCCACCACTCAACGATTCAATATTACGCTCGTCGCCTTAACCGTCCTTGCACCTCTCTTTCTTCATTTAGCGAGTGATCCTTTTCTTTTCAGTCACATATATTTCCATACGCGTGGATTGACACTGAGTCAACGATTAATCGTTCAATATGCAAAACAAATGGGTTAAAAATACAAAAGTTCTTCAATCATGCAGTTCAGAGCGATGGAAGTGAGCAAGAGAGAGAGAGAGAGAGATAATTTCATACATATGTATTACATAGAATGTATATAGTGAAATGAAAGAATCATCACTTTCACGAGTGGCCAAATTGAGAACGATGCTTCGGACCTACGACAAATTTTATACACTTTTCATCCTGCATGGTAAATTTGTAACAGTCAAAGAATTATCACCATTATCTCTCGCATTAATCATGAAGATATAATTTTTTTAATTTTTGAAGTAAAACTTGACATTTTAAACAAATTTTGAGTGCCACGTTTTTAAAAATACAAGAAATATCGATAAATAACAAACGTAATTAATAACATTATCATATGACGCTTAATATTTCACAAGAATGTAATAAATCATAACAATTATGCTATTAAGACAGGAGGGTCAAAACGGGGTACTTGAGAAAATATTAGGATTCCAAAAAATATTTTTTTATAATTTGTTAATTTATTAATAGCTTTGACATCTTATTTCAAGTAATTAATTGAAACTCAATAATTAATTGACTTCAAGTAATCAATTGAAATTTTGAGTGGAAATATTTTTAAATAATAATATTTCAGCAAAAAAAGTCATTTGGATAATCATATTTTGAGCAGAGATATTTTGAATTAATCTTATCTAGTCAGTAGATTGAATTTGAGTAGACATATTTAAGCAGTTATTCGCGAATAGAGAAATTTTTGAGCAGATACATATATGGTTCTGCTCATTAAATGTTTGAATTTTTGTTTAATAGTGTTTTATTACCAAAGTAAAAATTCTTTTCGATCTTCTATATTAATTGATTACTAATTGAAATTCTTGCTTAAATGGGTTTTCAAATTACTAAATAAAATGTTCTTAACTAATAAAGTTATTTAATATTCAGTTTTATCAAATTTATGAATATTGAAAATTATTACCAAATCTTCAGCGTGTGCCTATATTCTGCCCTTTCCCCTAGTAGCATTGATTATTTTCAACATGTCCTGATTTATGAGATCCAAAAATCCATTTTTTTTAAATTTTTTAGTAGGAATAAAAGGAGCGAGCCCAGTGAGCCGGGAGAAATATTTTCATACGAATCTTTAATGTATAAAAAAGTTTTTAAAACAGTGAATAATTGCGGATTTATTTATCAACCAATTCCCGATTGGAAATTTTGATCCGGCGCGAACGATCCGGATCGGGCATCCGTACAAAAATGATACGGCCCATTTTTGGTTGCTTGATCAGGGGCGGATCCGAATGGGTAACGCTAAATTGGATCCGTGCCTGAAATGGATTCCGCGTATCAAAGTCTGATACGGCAGCCGGTCGATCACTTGATTACAACCGAAAGAAAATCGACGGCACCTCAAAATTTCAATTTTTTATAATAATGCCTATTTCTTCATTTATTTTAATCATTTAAACGAAAAAATTTAAATAAAAATGGAATAAAAATAATGAAATTAAAAAAAAAAGAAATAACTGTTCTCCTTCCGATTTTCCTATTTTCATATTTTAAACGGTCTGACGTTGGAAAATGTCAGATTTTCATGAAAAAATATATTTTCCTCTAAAAAGTATAAATCCACAGACGTCGCAAGAGGTGAGTGCTCCCAGAATGTTCTCGGTCAGACCCAGCCGTCGATTAAGAAATTGCGATAGGTCGAATAAGGAAGTTCGAAGAGACAAAAGGTTCGCACTTATATAGTCATATGTGCCCGCTAGTATTGTAGCGTAATTCGAGTCTGGTTCCCAAGCTCGAGCACAACCATCACATGTATACATACCTACATCAATGCATACATACATACCGTAGGCGGTCATGAGCTCGAGGATCTACAGAAATGCGGAGACATCGAGCGTACATGTAAACGCGTATAACACGCTAGGATGTGCGAGTTGATGATGGTGCTTTGAGAGAAAGGCAAGAAAACGAAAAAAAGAAAAAAACTCATAGAGGAGCAAAAGAGACAGACAATGAACCTAAAGAATACGAAAGAAAAGAAGGATCGCGATTCTCCCGAGCGAGAGAAAGACGAAAGGAGGGAAACGCATATTTCCCACAGATCAGCGAATGGCACAGCGAGAACAAGACTTGTACACACTATTATTACAGTATAACTCGACTATAGAACTGCTTACTAGTCAGTATATGTGTGACTCATAATTTATAGGAGGCCGGAAAGCGAGCGCTTACAAAAACAGTTATAAAAATCGGTCGGTTGCCAAGTGTGAGCGCGATGGAGACGGGAGAGCTCCGGTGGCTGACGAGAACCATTCGCGACGACGTGTACGTGTATATAGCCGGGCACTCGTGCACACTTTCGCATATTCATGTATATATACGCGACGAGAGAACGCGTATATATACGAAAGTGCGGGAACGCTCGAGTCCACCGATGCGTTATGCGTCGGAGGGCCGACGTTCTTCGGGCTGACGCGTCGCATAATCGTGACGGACGTTATAATCGTCGAAACGCGAGCGTCACACCCCGTGAAGCGAACGGTGGAACGCTCGTTTGTCGAGAGAGATTCGTAAGAGAGGGAGAGCGCGCTCTCTTTGTTGAGGAGCGCGCGGACGGCGAGCGTGGAAGATGCCGAAGTGACGCGAAATATTCGCTCATCGATTGTCGGGGAAAAAGAAGGGCGCGATCGCTGCGTATTTTCCCTCGATCCGTCGTGAATGAAAATAAAGTTGCGTCCTTCTCGATGTCAGGAACGAAGGTACACGAGAGGACGATACTTGTGTAGAAGTTTTCCGAGCTGTATGCGTGCGTGTGGAGCCTGCGAGAGAGGCTCCATAGAGACGAAAAGGCTTAGACGTCGGCAATAAAGCTGGCAGGAAGAATTAGACGTTGCGAATGGTTTCAATTTAATCTCGAAAATAAATCGAAAACTCGGCGACCCGCGAGGCCCCGCGGTTTCGCCAGACGTCGCGAATACTTCACTGCCACCTGTATATTTTTGGGATTTATTTGCGTATCAATCCCCAACGTCTCGCTGCGTCTCTCTCTCTCACTCTCTATTCGGGTGCTTTCAGATGAGAGTTAATACTGCGAGTAAGTTTTGCAACGCGCACGGAGCCCGCGTTATATCTACGTACGCGTATTAAAATTATATCTGGATCGCTCTCGTGCAAACTCCACCCTCGAGTATCCGGCAATTTTTCATTTCGGTTAAATCGAGACGTGTCACGCGTGTTATACGTTAAAGCCAACAGAAGAGAGAACGAAAAAAGAGGAGAATAAAGAAAGAAGGAGAAAGAAAGAGAGAGAAGAGGAGAGGAGAATGCGCGGCATATAAGGAGGAGAGAGCCGATGTGCTTAGCGACGAGATGGTCAACCGGATGTTTCGGCGTGGTCGAATTCGCGATCTCGTGATCAAAGCTCTTCCACGAGCTCAACGCTTACTGGCTATACGCTACACTGTGGAATCTCTCATTATGCACTATTAATAATCACGGGACGCGAGCAGACCGCGGGGAATAGTCGAAAACGTATTCGAGCACCGATTCAAGCTCAGATATTTTCCGCCGTCCGGATAGCCCTTCCTATGGAGAACGAGAGAAAGTGAGGGGGAGAGAGAGAGATGGCTCGTAATATTTGCAATTTCTCGTTTCTCTGCCCTTCGTCTTGACGCGATCCTCGACGACTGTGGATGAAAATTGGATCGACCGTTCCGTAGCGCCAATTTTTCTTTTCTTCAGTTAAATATCAACTCAAATTCGTGAATAATATTTCAAATACTTTCTTGAAAATGAATGAAAAGTTGCGAAATTTTATTTTGATTTTTTACTTTGATTTGCAAAATTAGTTCTTATGGATTACTTTTAGATATGCTTTGGTTAAAAAGGGGATAAAAGAATTTTACGGATGAGAGCACGGAGAAACTGTCTGGGTAACGAAAAATAGAAAAGCTCTGATGAAGAAGGGAGGATGCCGTTTGAATCCTTCGCGTTTTGTTGAATGTGTGCTCACTTGTGCGCTATATATATTTTTAGAATGATTCATGCCTTCGTTTGATTTTGAAGATTGCTCTCGTGCTCGTAAGCTTCTTGCTCTTGGAATGCTCTTTTTCCCCTTGTGTGTGGAAATTCTTCGTGTGCTTTATTGCGCTTTTTATGGTATAATGCACTTCTTTAAATTCACTCCAAATTGTCTTTAGAATATATTCTTTGATATAAAAAATAAAAGTTGCTTTATTTCCATTATGCTATTGAATTTTGGCTCAACTGAATCAAAACACTGAATGTTGGGAAATGTTTTTGTTTAGTTAATGTTTGTAACAAATTTTCGATTTTTGTATTTTTTGGATATTTATCCAATTTTTTATATTCATATCTAGTCTTATCTATAACGTCTTCAAATCTACGAAATTCATTTTTCGAAGTTGAAAAAATGGAAAATATGTTGAAACTATAACTGTACAATAATTTACTAAATATAGTAACACTAAAGTTCATATAATGCTTAATATTTCACAAGAATGTTCCAGATCATAAAAATCATGAAATGCTATTAATAGTATTGATCGTTTTCAATATTTCAGGTGTCCTGATTTATGAGATTTAAAAAAGTTCTTTTCACCCAGTTATTTTGAACTTGTTTTGATGTTTGCATTTTTGGTAAAAATTAAAAAAAAATTTTTAGTGGAAATAAAAGGAGCAAGCCCAGAGAGCCTCGAGGAATATTTTCATATGATCGAATCAGTAAAAGATAAAAAAAAGTTTTCAATCGTAAAATAAATTGATATATTTCCTTTAATAAATTAATATTTTTCTCACTTATACAAAACACATTTAAGATACAATATTGATTTTTGTTATTAATTTACAATTTCTCTCCATTTTACAATTTTTCGATTTTTTTCCTCCTCGCGTACTGAGTAAAGTTGACACGAGACGCCCAGTGACAAGGGCAACATGCAGTAATTGTATAGTCGATTTGCACCTTAGCATTTTCAAAATAAAAATATATTACTCGATGTGTACAGGAATGAGACGAGTGCGTGCGCGTTGCGGGTTAACGTCGTGCGTGAGCAAGCGTGGTCGCATGATTCGAGCGAAGGATGTACATCGAGACTGTCTCTCCTCGTTTCGCCTTCCTTCCGAGCGCACCCCCTCTCGCCCCACCGGACATATCTCGATCGAAGGCACAGAGAGAAAAGCATAAAGTGCATTAACCGCAGCTAACTCATTAACGCTTATCAATAATTACGTTTTCTATATTTATCACATAATAAGCGAGTCTATCTCGTCATTAAGCAGCCCGCGATGCTTCCCTTACGTGGCTCAGCCGAGAGACGACGGCTCTGGTACGAACTTGTGTATGAAAGGGACATGGTCTACTTGCTTTCCACGCGTACACTCGCGAAGCGCGCCTCTTCGTCTCAGCGCCGAGGAAAAGAGAGGTCTTGTAATTCTCGCGTTTTCCTTCCAAGTCACGGACATATAACCACTGTAAAAGCGCCCGGTCTCTTCTTTTTCATTTTTTCTCAATTATTATTATTTTTCTTTTCTTTTTAATTTCTTTATTCCTCCGTTCATGTACGCCTCCGGCATGCTTTTCCTCGCTGGCAATTTTCCTCGAAGCATGGATACGCACACGACCCTCAAAGATGCCTGATAAAGGGTTCGATGATCTATAATTTTCCGAGAGTGATGCGCGCGGGCGCACGCATTAAGTATTTTTATTCAAGACCTCCGTGGGTATCAGACGTTTTTTCCTGGCAATTTTCCGCGCACCGATAGATCGGAGATTCCGAGCTTCGCGATTGGAGCTTCCCGCGCGTTTCTTATGCGGATAGCTGGCGCACAGGGAGGTGAGAACTGAAAAGGGGGTGCCCCATCCGGTATATTAATTTAATTCTTCGGCTTATATCCGATAGATGCACGAAGGAGGCGAGCTTCGGTGCGGACCAAAAAGAGCCGAAAGAACGAGCGAAAGGCGCTCCGTACGGTTGGGCTCGTCTCCTCTGCTCCCAAACTTTGAATATTCATAGGAAAGAGGAAATAGAGATCGGGTATAATAGAATTTAAATTAAGAAAAGCAGGCGGGGGCGGCCGAAAGTGTGTGGAGACTTTCGTAATATGATAATATCCTTCTGATCGATATTGTATTCAGATATGCATAGATATACATTTTCAGACGATATGAGAAAAGTCCACGTCGACCTCAAGCAAATTTGTTCCTTTAAATATAACGGCATCTGTATTACAGATAAAAAATCTGTTGACTCTACGTCAAAAAAATCATTACAGAATAAAACACGACCCATCGTCACGAGAAAAATTGAGGGTGGAAAAATCGAAATTCTAACACTGGGATGAAATTTCAAGTTCGCTTTTTCCGGGAGGAGTCACATTTTTTTCCTCGGTGCAGTGCTTAAATTCGCTTACAGAAAAAATATTATTTTATTGATATCAAAAAAAGCACACAAAAATATAGGTAAATTGAATTTTAAAATATAAAAAAAATTATATAGGGGAGACCGGGGCAAGACGGCCCACTTAAGACTTATTATTATTCTTGGTGGCTTTTAACCATCAAATTCATTTACTCTCATCCAATTTTGAT